>VYZU01020554.1:0-28003 GCA_013401355.1 Ceyx cyanopectus | reverse complement strand
AGGAGAGGCAGTACAAAGCTTTTAAATAGAGGTAAAGCACAATTAAAAGGTACAGAACACACACTACTAACTCAGCAGAGATTCATTCTCAAGTAGTACAGGCTCAACCAAGTCAGCACCCAAACAGGAGGCTCTTCCTCCTCCTCCCCCACTGCTCTCCTGCTGCTCCAGCTCAGCACTGCGCTGCTGCCCCACCCCTGGGGCAGCGTGGCCACCCAAGTGCCACTTGTGCCAAACCCCCAGTGGGTCAGGCTCCCCCCACCCATGGCCACCCCTTCCCCTTGCCCTGCTCGGCGCCAACGCGGTGGCTGCTGCTCCAGCTCCTGCCAGACACAGCCACAGACCAACACTGTGCTCACCAGACTCACCTACAGGGAACAGGATCATGTTCGTGGCTTTTTTTCCTGAAGTTTATGGCAGTTTACATTCAGCATTTGGTAGTGTAGGGTCTTCAAAACAAAACTTTTAAACTCAAATACCTAACAGGCCATAGGCGTTCCAATTCTCCTTCGAGAGGGTTTAAAAAAAGTTTTAAAATCTCAGTTAGGGTTAGGAGCAACAAGGAATCTCCTCGGGATGAGGCAGCCAGCCCTCTCCTTTCGCTCCCCTACCCAAAAAGGCAAACACCACCTCTGTGACACCCACAGGCAGGGCTGTGCCAGCAGCTGAGCTGGCAGCTCCTCCAGCCAGCGACCATGCCTCGAGTCCACGGCTGCAAACTGCTACCAACCACCTCTCCCCACCCTCCCCTGCCCCTAAAATGTTCCACTCGTCCTTCAGTGGCTGAAGTAACTTAATTAACAGAAAGCACCAAGTTTACAGCAACGGGTACATGGTGGCTGGCACCTTTTGGCAGCAGTTCTGTTTCTTTTGGTCCTTTATGTACTGTCTTCTCACCTTTACTATTGCACACCAAAACCTAACAACATCACTTCCTACACATGTAATTTAGCATTTTAAAACAAAACATTACCAGATACCAGGGGAAAATAGTAAGAGGGCATTACAGGAAGGTTTTTAATTCTTTGGAAAGCCTAATTCTCTAACTACACCTATCAAGACTATAAAAAGGACCTTCAGAGTAGATTGAAATAAAGAAGCAAAGGACCATTTTGCTATGAAGACTCTCAGCTCATCTGGGGCTCATTGAAACACTTACTGGTTTTGAAATAACTAAATAAGATTAAAAAACCAAAACAAACAAAAAACTCCAGTTCTTTTAACTATTTTTCTACACAGAACAACAAAGTGATAAAAACCATGGAGGAAATGGCTCTTGCCCCTTCCATAAAGGAGAGCAAACCTGAAAGCCCTGGCAGTGCTGACCACACCCTGCTCACCCAGCTGGCAAAGAGAAGCCAGGCACAGGGTCATCACCAGCTCAGTGTCTTTGTGCCTTCTGCAAGGAGTGTGCAAACACCCTCCTCGACTGAGACCCCAACTCTGGGACTGAAAGAGCTTTCATACCTTGGTCAGATATTCAAGTAATAATTAAATATTACAGGACACTTCAATATAAATAAATTTATATTGCTTTAGGATATGATCTGGCCATATCTCCGAGGGCGTTTGTGCTTCACTGCTGAGTGTTATTGGTCAGGGCTGTGCTTGCAAAACGACGTTGCATGTTCAGCACCAGAGACCCCGAAAGGCTGCGACGCTACACAGGCTGAGTTACCACGGTAAGGCAGATCAGAAGAGTTTTGTTTCTACTGAGTATTGCTCCTCCACACAGTCAAGTCTCTAACAGAGGAGAAAGATCATAAATAAAAGAAAAAAAAAAAAAAGAAGTTACAATCCCACCCCCTCACCTGTGATCAGCTTGGCAAAAGTGCTCTACTTGAATTATGTGTTAGAGTCCCGGAAAGTAAGTTTCTTTAATGATGCCTTGACAAGCAGCACAGACCAAATAAAGCACTTGATACTTTACAGAATTGCTCTAATTTCAGTTAACCAAATTATTTTCTCAAGTACTAGTTGCTTAGGGGTTTTAATCAACAAAATGCACACACAGAGAAATCAACTGTCTTTTGAAAAGAGTGCAAGGAAGATTTTGTTTACCACCCACAGACACCAAGTCTTAACACATCCCTCTGTCAGAAGTGCGACAAACTCTCTGGGGAGAGCAAGAAATAATACTGACATGAAAGAGTTAAATGCTCACTGTCCTTTTTCATGGTAATTCCAGCCAAAAAAGAACACCGAGCTCTTATGTACAGCTAACAACCACTGGCCATCACTCAGACCACCTCACTCAGGAAAAATCCACGTGGTGTTGTGCATAAAAACTTTAAATTGCTAGTTGTCAGTTTAAGGGGAAGGTGGGGCAAGAAATCTATAAAACACCCTGAACTGATGCCATGATATGTTTCATAAAGAACAGTGTTATATTTTAAAATATTTTATCTGAACAGTAAAACTTGCACTGCTGCATAGCAGACAACACGAAGAACATTTAGTAAAAACATTCACTGAAACCCCTGGCATATGTATTTAATGTCACTAATCAAAATATATATTACAGTCCAAGGTTCTGTTAAGGATCTCTGTTTGGGGTTTGTACAGTATACACAATATCTCAGAAAAAATATTACAGTAAGGTATTCTATTTCTCCTTTTTATATTAGACTTATCTATTGTAACTTACAGTCCCTCTCCTCTATATATCCAAACCTCTATCACACCCTAATGCCCTAGCCAAAAAGTGTTTAGCTCTCTAACAAGCCCTATTATAAATTCCAGTTTTAGAAATTTCAGTCATCTTAATTACATTTTAATAAATAGTTCAGTTTGCCCTTTTTTTTTAATCTTAGCCTTCCAAGGAAGTCCTTTCATTACCAAAACACAGTATGTCACAACCTGTTAGAGGTCAGAGAGGCTTTTGCTTGTTTATTCAAAGGATAAGGAGTCCAAAGATAACTGCAGTGCATTAAATATAGTTATATAATATTTACACTGTCCTCTCAGATTTTAAATTTAGGTGAAATATCACTGGTAACTAATGTCAGCTACTACAAACTTTCAGCGTGGCTGGTGTTTTATTAATAAAAGGTGTGGTAAGCTAGAAAGGATACTAAGTGGTTGCCCTGATTCTGCTTGTTGCAGTTTCCTATTCGAAATTAAATGAACTGTTCACGTGAGTAAGAACCCAGGAAGAGAAGCAGTGGGGGAAAGCATGAAGAATTTTCTGCGTGCTTTGAGATTCCAAAATACCTGAAAACTGTGGTCCCTTTTGCAGTGCCAGTATCTACAGGGGAGAAAAAACGCAACGGAAAGAGAAGAGGAACATCTGTTAAATTAACTCCATTAGTAAAGGTGTGTTTTAAAATGCCTCAACTCTGTACAGTATCATACAAGGAAAGTCTCTTCAGCTTCTGCAGCTGTTGTACATTCTCACACACTCCTCTTCCACCACCAGCCTGCCCGTGTGTGTGCTGAGGGGTTACTTGCGATCGTCAATAGTTTTAATGAATTCAACCGCCGCCGTGAACTGCATCCACCAGTAGGACTCCTCTCCAGACAGGCAGTTGGCATAGAAACTGCTAATGTACTGCACAGTGGACAGCAAGCAAGGTGGGTTTGCCTGAGGGTCAAAGAAGAAAGAGGCACTCACAGCCTGTTTGCAAAGCTGGGCACAAAGATACAGACGTTCTGTGGCTTGCACAGCGATCCTCACACAGAAACACCCCGTTACGTGACCCATCTGTGGGGCAGGGACACAGAGCACCTGTTTCACATACTCAGACTGCACCAGGCTTGAGGAAAGCAGCATTTCTCCAATGCAGAAAAAAGCCTCTCAGGCCAAGAGAAAAGCAGCTAACACTGGCAGAATCCACAAAGGTCCCAAGGACTCCCAAAGCATGGAAATCCTTCCTGTTGTTTTAGCACCTTATACATGACAGGCATTCTCCAAACACTCCTAGGTCAAAAATGTCAGCAACACAACACCAGTCTGTCCTGGTGTGGATCTTGGTTCTGACAGAGGCCAGCATTGTGCTAGGGAACTGATAAACCCCACTCTCCACACACAACACCTGCACCCCAATCTCCTTGGTTCCAAAGGCAAAGTTTGCTTGCATTCAAAAACTTAACTGTGACCACATTTCAGATGTTTCTATTTAAACTTGCTGAACCAGATCAGCCTTTTGAGTCCAGCATGCTCCTCGTTACCCAAACACATCATTTTTCTCCCTAGAATTTGCTTGTTTATTACAAGAATTAGCTGGCATTTGTGTCCTTTGCAAGATAACTCACCTTTATGAGGACAAAGACCAGAACAGGAACAAAATCATCTGCCCCAGGTACTGAATCTTCATTTGCCAGACTAAGCAGGTTCATGATGGTGGAGCACATTCTCAGGATGCACTGCACTTTGTCCCGGGGGGTTTTGTAAGCGCTTATTGTGCGGATCTCAGACTGTGCAGATGGCCACGGTGCCTCCCGGAGATACACCTAGCAGAAAAAACACCACACTGACAGTTCTTGTTTGTCCAAGCTGTGACTGTGCCCCACAGAGCACTTGAAGTACCAGAGACCTGCAGGCAGGAGCAAGGCTCCAGAGAAAGGGGAAGCTCTGACTCAAGATGGTTACGTTACGCTCACAGTGAAGGTGGCTTCCTGCTGTGTTGTAATAAAGGACTACAAGGAGCCAGCACTCTCTGTGTAACTAAGATAATTAGCCTGTGCTTCTTCCTGACTTCTCCTGTGCACTGCTTCAAACAAAGGTAGACCTGCAGGTCTTGGTCTTCTGTACCAGCAGCTTGGGAACACACATCACGTTGAGTCTTACAGTTCGTGTACTGACCCAAGAGCGAGGAAGGCTGCAACCATCCAGCCTCTGACAGACTTCTTAAGCATCCCAACCTGCTTTTAGTTATCCTATTAATCATGAAGAAGAGTGAAAGCACTGGGCAAACTCACAGATCTGCAAGGTTCTATTAATTCTAGCTATTTCAGAAAGTTAACTTGACAGCTGTAAACCACAGCTAGGGCATATGAATCACATTAGAAGCAGAAAGGATTCAGATGCTGTCTTTTGAAGCAGATCAGCAGAAAAACACTGCATCTTGGTGCACTGTAATATTAGTTCTTCAATCCTGCTATCAGGACAGAGGGGCAAAAATCAGAAAAAACCTAATTTGGAAGGACCAGTAAGTAGATGATACAAAAGCATGGGTACAACCTGCATTTCCTGCAGGATATTTCATCTGTCACAGATAGAAAAGCAATGTTTTTAAGTGCAAAACAAAACAGCTCTCCCCATCCCAAACACCACCAGAACCAAGCACCCTGGTTAACACACATACTTAAGTGAAGGAAAGGAGAAGTTGTTACCTCAGGTATCTGAAGTGCTTTGTGGTTTGCAGTCACTACTTTAGATAACCTATGGATGTGCTCATGAAGGACCCTGAAAACAAACATAAAACCCAAGAGTGAAGCACAAGCAGCAGCCAGGCAGAAGTGCCCTGGGGCTTCCCATTAGTTTTAAAGTTTGATGCTACAAGAGAGTCTTAGGAACACATGTGATCATGGTGGTTCTGCAGCTGAAAGACACTAGGTCAAGTCCAACCAGCAGAGCATTCCAACAGTGTACGTTCCAAAACCCCAACCTCCCAGATGCACAGCAAATCCTGTACCAAAAGAGAACTTGGAAGGTGTCCTGAAGCAGCTGATCATTCTCTCAGCACACACACAAGTCTGAATCCTAACTCATTCCATTTACAATTTCACTGTGTTGTAGCAGTGTGCTGCAAACACCAACTTCTGCAGGTGATGCTAAAGCAATTCTTGTTCTTTCACAAAGCATTCCGAGAGAAAGCACGACTCTGCATGGCATGGCATGGCTGAGGCAAGTCTGTCACATGAAGATTGCAACAGATCCCATCTGGCAAAGAGAAACCAGGTACTTCAAATGACATTAACTTACTGGTCACGCAGAATATCTCCGTCCTGATTAGGGTAGAATGCCAGTTTGAAAATACGATTCATCACGCTGCGTTCTATAGCTAATTGTGCATCCTGGAGCTGTTCCTCACTGGCATTCTGCCATATGGCATCCTGAGCCATAGCCCCATAGAGGAACTGAAGAAAATCCTCAACTTGGGCTGTTTTATCATCTGCTGCTGTGAGTTTCTGGAAATCTGATAAAAAAAATAAAAAGAGAGAGAACATTCAGTTCAGTAAAAAACATTCTCTGATAGGTTTTTCTGGATAGAAGAGCCCAGAATCTACTTCAGGCTTATCACCAGGCAGCACTCTTTTGCCAAAGTCCCAGTAAGGGAAATACAAGCAGGAACACTTGAAATCAATGGAGGAATTAAAAGCAAAGCATATAGAACACATTCAGGAAAGCATATGGTCAAAATACTCTACGTGATACTCTGTTAATCACTTCCTCTGCAGCACCAGTTCTTAATGCCTTTTTTCCAGCCACCCACAGGGATAACACCCAGCATAAGCCCCAGGACAGTCACACAGAACCAGCACATGAGGAGTTGTCAGATGGGGAAAAAGGAGGTGGGTGCAGGGAAAGATCTTGAGAAAACCCCCATGTACCATCTCCTACCCCTGCCTAGCTGCAACATTTGTATTTATCTACAAAACACAGAATGAGTGATGCAGCCAAGTTAATGCAGCATGACCAACTCACTGGCCATTCATCAGCTCTGTATTTATAGCACTGCACCAGCAGACAACTGCCACTCAATCTGCCAGCAGCCTCCACACCACACTTGCCAATTTCTCTTTTAGATGATCCAGAAATAGCTGTCTCCTTTCTGTCCAATAAAAGGGCTTTTTTTCAGTCACTGAATCTTATTGCCAGAACTTTAATCCCAGTAATATGTAAGTTCTCATACTAATTCCAGACTATTCAGGCACATTTAATATGCAGCTCTAGATGTTCCAGAAGCAAGAACTCCAAGTTTCTTATGTACTTCATTAAGTCAGTTAGTTATGTGCAGAGAGAAACATGGAAATAGTTTTTTTAAAGTGACTCTGTTTTGAGAGTTGCCTTCCTGATGCTGCTGTCCATTATGTGATTATATTTTTGATTGATTTGATCCATGCTACTATTATTCCCCATATCTGCTAAGGTGCAACCACAGGTTCTGTATTGAGGACTGAATGCTGCAACTTAATTTATCAGTTATCAGTAGATAAAAAATAATGAATAGCATTCAGGCTTCTTTCATAGGGCAGATGACAGATAACATGATTTAATGTAAGTTTTTAGGCCAAGTGAAATCAAACTACCTTCATTCTCTTAGTCCATAAAAAAGAGAGTTACCACAGCTTAGCTGCCAGAACACAGTTAAATCACAATGATCTGACTATTTGAGCCATTCATTCAACAGCAGAAATAAAAACTTTTTTAGGAATCTGCTCCTCAGCTCAGATGTTGTACTTTAAAATACTAACTTGAGGTAACACCTAAATATGGAGTAAAGGAATATAAACTTTCCACAGTCTGCATGAACCTTACCTTGAATAAACTCCCTTATTTTCTTTTCTTTGCTCTCTAGCAGCAACCTGACACACACTGTAGTGAAGTATCTGTTGGCCACTTCTTTATCTCTCAGAACTCTCTGCAGCAGCCTTTCCAAATGTGCTTGTGTGGTCTGCAGGCCTTGGCGACATCGAGTTAAATATGCAATATATGGAGCTCTTTTCCTAGAACAAAAGAGTGCTCTACATTAGCTTCATAACAAAGACAGGGGCTAATATTTTTACTGTTGAGTGGAAGTGCAAGAGGAATCTTCAACGAGTTGTTTTTAAAACAAATCCAATGCCTGAAGTAGGAAGTTCCACCTCAGAGACTTCAGTGGCTGAACTCCCTGCCCCTGCAGCACTCCAGAATGCTTGACTAAAGCAAATTCCAACCAATGTCTCTTGCATGTTAAAGCTGAACATTGGCTGCAAGATCATTTAACCTCAGTTTATTATATCTGGACTGACTCAAGGTCCAGGCTTTTTTAAGCCATTCACAGATAGAGGAGATAATGTCATCATTTTGTGGGGACGCAGAGATGTAATCACCCGATTTGGTGAAGCACAATTTAAACCAAGAGGGATCTTCCCCATCTGCTAGTGAATAAATACATGCATTTGGAAACCCATTAATAGCAAGACACTGAACAAACCACCTGTAGTCCTCTGCAATAGATGCTAGCAGCTTTCTGCAAGTCCTGTTATCAAAGCGGCTCACACATCGCATTGTCTCCTGCAGCTGGGCCATCAGGTTCTTGTCTTGGAGGTTAATAGCTTCAGCCAGCTGAACTTTCAAGAAGCATACAATTTCATTATCTAATAATACAGAACAAGGGAAAAGTAAGGAAAAAAAAATGTAGGTATGATGCAAAATACAGTGCAATAAAACATTTTAAATATGGAAAATGTCTAGTTTCAAACAAAACTTCCATACACTAGGCAAATAAATGTTATTTTAAGAACTACTTAGTAAATCTTTTTGAATTTTCCAGATATCAAGGGATAAGTTTTCATACCACTACTTAGTGCCATTCTGAAAAGAGGACCAGGTAAGGTGACAAACTCACCTTTGAATGGAGGGATGGAAACATGAGACACATCCTAAGTCAATGTAAAGACCCAGCAGATTGCTCCAGTTACTCTGTTAGTATTGTAGCACATTTCCCACCAGCACATGTATGTTGGGAGTCTATTCTACAGCTGCAGGCTCTACCTGCCCTCCCTCTGAGATAACTCATTACAGAAAAAAATAAAATAAAAAAAATAAAAAAAAATCAGACCAAATTTAGTTGCCAGGTTTGTTTGTGGAGCAAGAAAGAAAACACCTTGGGGGGCAGGGGGCAAAAGGCAGCCTAAGCCTTCTGTGTCTCTGCCAAACACCACATGGTACAGGACAAGTGCCAGTAGATGGAGGAAAAGAAGAGACACATACAATACAAAACATATGGATAAAGAACATTCACCTTCAGGGTCTGTGTGGTCTGGCAGACCATTTCTTGTTGAGTGTGTCAACATCGGGAAGGCAACAGAATCTGCTGAACAAAGAGCCAGTCTCAATTTCTTCTTTGCATCCCTTAAAGAGGAAAAATATTTTCTTAAAGTTGCTGCAAGGTCTGCTTCTTCAATGAGCAGTCTTTACTTTGCTTGGTTTTGTTTGGGTTTTGTTGTTTGTTTGTTTTTAATATTGTCCAAGTTATTGAACATAAATATAGTACACCAATATTGTCAAGAGTTTAGAATATCAGTTCTTTTGATACAGCACCTAGGCCAGTTTTGAAGGAGTTTTCCCATACACTGAATTGCTTTGTCCCCACTGGTTACAACAATCCCCCCTTCATCAGTGGAAATACAACAGTCTGAGATGCTTCAAACTAAAAGCTCATAGAAGTTTACAGTAGATCCATACTACAATATTTGTGGGACTCATCACGTGGCTTCAGTTTTTAATTCTACTTTGTGGGTAAGATTAAACCTGCAAATGTATTTACCTATAGGAGAAAGCAGAGCTCTGTGGCTGTGCTACTTGACTTGCAGAGTCTGGGAGGTCATCTGCAGACATGTTTTGCAGAGCTTCCTCACGTGGAGAGTCGTGCACACTCTCACCATCCCCAATAGCCTCTGCAGGAGAGAGCACAACAACATTATACTTGAAAGGAGCTGTCAGAACAAGAAACTATTTTCTGTTTTCTACTTGTTATTCTAAAGTTGGGTGGGGAGTGGAGACAGCAAATAAAACTTGTTCTGAGTAAGTGAAAAAAAGCATATTAAAAATATAAAATCTACAAGTCACTATGAAGAAATTGCATCAGTTTTGGAAGGCAAAATACTTCTGTAAGCAAAACAAAGCAAAGAAAAGCTAAGAGATGTGGTGCTAACAAATAACCACCTCATGGGCAATATGGAAGAGCTGTCCTTGAGAATACTGATTTAATTCCCAGTCTCTGAGGGACTGTCCCACAGAATATTTGCCCCAAAATTCCCAGTTTAGAGCTCACACAGTTTAGCTGTTTGTACTAACTGCAGTCTGGAATACTGAAGTGGTTTTATCTGTAAGGAGAGGAAAGTATGTTGGTAATGATTGTAAATGCCAGGTTCTCACCTGCACTGTCATAGTTTACTATGGCTCCTTCACTGGGACTGCTTCTCTTAATTGCATTCCTGTATTTGTCCAGAATGTCCTCTGCAGCCTGTGCCTGTGCACTGAGCCTTGGGCTGGGATCATCTGGGAAGATCATTAAAAACAACAGGAGTTAACCTTGTGCTGGGCCCACTGAAAGCAAATACAGAAATGCAGACCTACAAATGTGAACTCTATTTTAGACACATCCAAGAAATAGCTGCTTGTGTTCCATACAGCCACCAGTCACACAGGTTTATGAAGTCTGAAGCAAGAGCTGAGAGGTAAAAAAAAAGTACAATGAAAGTGAACAAATAAAGCCAGATCCTTAGCATATCTATCCTGTATACACTAATGGTTCTTGGATATTTGAAGACTGCTAGAAATGATGAGGCAAACAGAAAACTGAACACCCAAGTTCAAGCTGTATTTAATTTAGCACTCAAGTAATGATTAGAGGAGCCTGCCTGCAGCTATCCTTACAGCTCAGCTGTGATGAGGACTTGAGCTTCATAATGATAAAAAATGAGAAGGCTTGAGTTGAGAATGCAGTACTATACATATTGACAGAGCATGACAACTTAAAAACAGCCTTCAAGTCACAAGTCTTTATCCATTTTCTTTATTCAGAAAGGCAGTTGTGAAAATTAACTACAGTAGCATATACCTTTCTGTAAATAGCTACCTGGTGGGCACTCTGGAACTCCAGAGGGCATGTTATGAGAGAAAATTACTATGATCATACTATTCACATACCTTGAAGTGTTGCATATCTGTCAGGCACCATGTCATCTTTGTCTTTTTCTTGTTTTTCTTTCTTTCTAAATGGAATTGGAGCTGAAAACAGAAGGTATCTTTTCAAAGACTATTCTGAGATAACAGACAGATTGCAGTAACCTAAGAAAGTGGCTAATGCAGAAGTTTGTCATCAAATAAGCTTCAATAAACCTACCTAGGGGGTGAAGCTGAACTGTATAGGCATCATACCTAGCAAGCTCTACCTTTAATAATAATGCTGCCATGAGCCACTGGACAGGTCTGCCTTCCAGCTACTAGGCAATTACTAGCCAAGGGAGTCAGGGAGCTCCCTGTTTTAACTTCCTATTTATTTATGCTTTACTTTAGCCAATAGTCCTAAATCAAATATTGGTCATAATGATATTAATCTTTTCTGGCAATGCCATCCCAGTAGTAAATTCAGGAAGAAGATGCAAAAACACCACATTGTGAAATGGAAAAGTGAAAAAAGTGGTATTAAAATACTGACTTCTCAGAGTTAAAGAGGCCAGACATTATTCTGTAGCAAACTGACATCAGTCTGGTCAGCTTTTCAAAGTGAAACTGTACCAACTTCTCATAGAAGTAACTATAGATGGAATGAAGGCAGCACACACCCCCACTGGGGTGCCAAAACCAGACAGAAATGCTCCTACCTTTGGGCATGGCAGACACAAAGCGTTTCCTCCACCAGGGCTTGTTTCTATCAGACTTCTCATCATCGCTGTCTTTTCTTTCTTCAATCTGCAGAACAGAGTCTACATGTGAGCACCTACCACAGCAAGTGTCAAGACAACACTTCTCCTCCACATCTACCTCAGCTGTAGAAACAGAACTACAGCAGAGCACAGGCAGACATTAACTTAGAAACATCCCTCCTGAAGAGGAAGGCCTATAAATGCAAAACCAAAGACAAGAAGAAACTTAGATTTCATCTATTTCTTTTCCAAAGGAAGTTCCTTTTCAGGATGCTGCAGCATTTTAAATGCTATTACAAATCTATTTCTGAAGTCCCACCAAAAAGTTCATGCAGTAAAATGAAGAGAAGCAGGATCCCTTTAAGCCACTCTGAACATTTGCAGCTTTAGATTGTGTAACTTTATTGCCCAACATTTACAAGGTGACAGAAGTGCACTGCAATTCCTTGGCTAAACACATTCAGTACCAGCTTTTCTGGCACGAGGTGCATTATTAAAGTGGGCACGCTACAAAAAAGGAAGATGCCAAGCAGAAGCCTCACCTCTCCCCTGGAGGAGTCTTTACTGGGAGATGAAGATGAGGACTGAGAGGCAGCTGCCAGAACTGCTGCCCCAGTGTTGCTGGTCATGGGGAGCTCCCTCTCCTCGTTTCCAGGCCGCCTGTTCCAGCCAGGATCACTCATAGGTCTCCGCACCGAGGACACGATGTCCGAGCTCCTGCTGCGGACCAGCCTCTCTGGGTAGGAATGTCTCTGCTTGAAAGCTTCTAGATCAGCTGGGATTAAAGCGTGGGACCCAAAGTTTGGCAACCGGGCCTCATTACCTCCCGTAGCCCCTTCCAGGATGGGTGGATCTGGTGGTGGATGAGAGGGTCTTGCATAGTGCACTTTAGGCCTTACTACAGCTGATACTCCTGCAGTCACAAGCAGAAAAGAAGCCACACACATTTCTTAAGATTCTTCCAAATTCAGCTGGTGCTAAGATAAAAGCATTGAAAATGTCTATTTAAAAGAAAACAAACCTTATTCTTTACAACTCACCCTCATTTGATGACAGAGGGTCAAACAGTGCAAGCAAAGAATCTGTCTGAGAAGGAGGAGATGTCAACTGACTGGCTCCTGAAATACATGAAAAAATAAAAGTACTGTACCAAGAACTGCCTACAACACAAGGAAATGATCAAGAATGACAATAAAGTGGAGAAATCCTGAGGAACAGACCAATTACAAAATGCAAGGGGACAGTCAACGTAATTAAACTGCATTAGGAAGAGGTGATCTTGGATCTAATACTCAAGCTCTCGTGCTGGAGTCTCTTTATCCAACAAATACAGTGGTAGCAAGTAAGCAAACTGTTAAAGCTTGGCCACAGAACACTGAAATTGGGAAAAACAGTAAAATTTAAGGGTTCTACAAATGTCATTTGTGAGACTTCAGTTATCAGAGATCCATTCTCATTCACAGGTAAGTAACTTACTCACCATGGACTGTTTCATCCATGTCGGGACTTGTCACAGAATCTTTTCCCCCGAAGTCAGAGCTACACTCAGACCTGAGATCCTCAATCTTATTGGGAATATCCTCAGATGTTGCACTAATACCTTACACATAACAAAAGAAGCAACTGTAATTGTCTCTCAGAGAAAAAGGAAGCAAAATTCTGAGGCTGTTAAAAAGTTTGGTGAACAATGCAATAACTATATCCTAACCTACAGTAGCACCAAGAGACTTTAGGAATTTCTATACTCTATTCTTTTCTGCAAAGAACTGAAGTAGATATAGGCTGATTTACTTAAAAGTCATTATAATAAAATTAAATGCAAGAAAGTTTGGAGTTTCTTCCAAACCAATACTCCACTGCTAACCACTGCCATTGCAGCACAGAGCATGCACTGCTGCCCATTCTATTTCTTCTGTAAGAATGACTGCTTTGAAATTACCTAAAGTTATGTTATGTTATGAGTGAAATGATGTGTAACTAAAGCAAGTGGAGCAAAGTGGATGCCAATCCTGTTCTACTAGAGCAGCCTGTTTTCAGAGACAGTGGAACACACCTGATACAACGCTGAGGCCGGGGGTACTGGGCCGAGAACTGACCTCCCTGACATCAGTGTCATCAGATGTGCTGCCCAGCCCAGAGCAGCTTTCCAGCTCTTGTAGTCTTTCCTCCTGTTTCAAGTCTGGGGCCTCTAGAAAAGGGAGACAGTGGAGAGTAAGAGAGAAAAAGCATCACCACTCAATGCTGTGTTCCCTTAACATTCACACAGAGGGAAGGGGGGATGCCTTGATTTAGTGTGGTACATTCTAAGCTAATGCAATCACTTCAGCACAAGTTTTCTCCCTCTACAAAGGGCAGGACTTTGCACAGTGAGCCATGCTCTACCTGCCAGGCATTCTGAGAAGCTTTTAATGCTTTAAGTATTTCTTAGAGACCACAGCATACAGTCAAATTTCACCAACCAAGTGAAGACCCCTGTGATCCTAGATAACCCTGATTAACAGCACAGGGAAGGAAAGTGAACAGAAGTTTGCTTTGCCACCCCTCCTCTCTCTTTTTGGCCCGTAAGAATGTCTTTGAGTAACAGTAAGTGTCACAATGCTTTCCATCTCTCTGCCTGGGTACAGTCCTTTTAATACTGTAAGTGTTCACAAACACCAACCCTCAGACAGTCATTTCTCAGGGAAAGAGGCTGCTGTTTTGCATTATATACCTCTGGTTTTGTGCTAAAGAAATAAGCAAAACTGGCACAATTCTGACCTGAATCACTTGGTAACACTTCCACACTCCACGCCTCACTTGTGGTTTCTGATATGGTTGAACCTGTGCAGGGATCAAGCAAGATGGATCCTGAACCTGGCAAACACAGCAAGCTGCCTAGCATGTTCTCTGCAGCTGCACCTGCAAAAGTAAAGCCGAAGCGTACGCTAGATACAGGCTTCTGGAGACAGCTCCCAAAAAGAAACACAGGAACACACTTCAGTGTCCTCAAGAAAGCAATCACAAAAGACAATGCTGGCAAGACAGAAGTGAGCAACTCAGTGCAATCCAGCTCATGCACCAACACCCTGGCAGAACAGCTCTGCTGTAGTCGATGGAAACACCCTGTCCAGGGAGGGAGCAGAGCTCTGCAGCCTCAGTGTGGAGCCAGCACGAAGCACTGGACACGCCAGGGACAGCACCACGTTACCTGCTATTTCCTGCAGGCGATCCTCGTCGATATTGGGGTCGAAGTCACTTCCCAGCACATCAGTGCTCCAGGTCTCGCTCACGGTCTCCGAGATGTCCCTGTCATCAGTCAGCCCCATCATGTCCCGGATCTCAAACTTGCGGAGCTTGTCATCCAGGTTATCCTGAGTCGTGGCTACAGGAGAATGAGAAGGTCTCAGTGTTTTGAAAGATTTCTCCAGTGACTTCTGATTGAATAAAAATCTGTAGGAGTGCATTATAGGGGAAAAACCCCTCTGGTTGTGTCAGGTGAGACAGGTGTTAAAGCAAGGCCTATAAAGCACTGTTACACTGTACAGGAGAAGCTGCCTGCAAACAGCTTTAAGGACATTAGAGGCATAACAAGAAAAATCTTTACTCATGGTGACCCATCAGAGCGACTGACAGGCAAAGTTAATATAATTTAGAACATTGCCAAGAAACTGGTATCATTCCTGTGAGAACTTCTCACAGAAAAGTTAAGCCCTCCAGAAATCATTCAAGTCCAAACCCCCTGCCCAGAACAGGGTCAGTTACAGCAGGTTGCTCATGGTCAAGTCTAGTCATGTTTTGAGTATCTCCAAGGCTGGAGACACCTCAACCACTTTTTCAGCATTTGGCAAACACACACTAAACAGAAGCTCCCCAGGTGCTTTAAGGCTGCTCCAATCCAGCTCACCCTATTCCCTAAAGGGAAAAAACTTAGCAACAAAAACTTTCCTATAAAGGACTTAAGCCTGTAAATTCCATGTGAGTTTCTTTTCCTAACAAAGGACTACATGAAATATTTATAGAAAACAAAACGAAACTAAACCACAAATAAATGCAACAGGGATTGAACAAGGAAAATGTAATTATTTTTCCCTCAACTAGACAATTTTCCAACTGTTTTCCACAGAGCTTTGGCTTTATCATCTACAGCACCTCAGGGACTTGTAGTAGAGAATCTGCACCTGCCTTGTTCATGCTCTAAGAGCTGCAGAGCTTCAACACCATTGCTTCCAGAGGGGCCTGCCCCAAGCTCAGACACAGATTCCCCTTCTAAATCCAACGATGACACAGAGTTGGAGCGATTTGAAGGACCTGTGGAAACAGATTTTACTGTGAATCTAATTTGAACAACAGTTCCTGAGCATAGAACCCAGGACACAGTTAACTAGAAAGATGAAATGAAGTAGCAATTCCAATATAAAATACTGAATTGATGAACTAAATGTACATTTGCTGTACTCTTATCAGTATTCTATAGGTAATTAACCTGCACTGTGCTGTGTACTTCCCATGTTTAGAGAACTATCGTGATTATAATCATCAGAGAATGGTTTGGGTTGGAAGGAACCTTAAAGTTCATCCAGTTCCAACCATGCCATGGGCAGAGACACCTCCAATGGATTACCAGAAACAGCTGGAATCTCACAATTACCATGCTTAACTTTTAAATTAAATTTAATAAAAGTCTTTGCCACTAATATGTTTACTTGTCCATTAATTTGTTTGCTTCTTTTGAGGAGAAAGTGAGAGTAAAAACTAAATTATGGAAGTTCTACCAAATAAAGGGTGCTGAGTGATCCACATAAACCTCTCCCTTGCCACAAATAAACCTGTGCTTTGTTGTGTCTGAGGTTCATGTCAAGGACTTGTCCAGAGTCCAGAAACTCTTCTGAGTCTGTGACAGCTTACTAAAACGTGATGAAAAATAAGTCTGAAAAGTCTACATTTAGACGTGAGATTATCTCAAGAATTAGTGCTCAATTTAAGGGGTTTTCTGAAAAGAAAAAAAATAAAATCCCTCTGTTTTCTCTCTCTAAACACAGTGTTTTATTCCTTATTCTCAGGCTTGGTTATGCCTTTCAGGTCAAGCTCCAGGCTTTTTTTTTTTTCCCCTGAATGGCTCTCAAGATAAAACAGCAGAGCCTTCAAATCAGCAAAGCTGACAGGCTGTATCTAACAGGAGTTCCTCTCATGGTTAAGGAAATGGAAAAAAAAAAGGGGGGGGTTCAAGACTGAAGTAGCCCTTCACCTTCAGATATTCCTTCCAGATTATCACTGCAGAGGGAAAAGCGCAAGGTTTTATCAGGTTTACCATGGAGTTTGTTTTCATCAACATGGACATCTCCCTGCCCGCCATCTGCAAGCTGCATATTTAAGACCTGGAGAGTGGGGGAAAGAAACAACAATGACTTAAAATAAAGGTTATGGGTTTGGGTGTTTGCTTTTTGGTAATTAAACAGTAAACAAAGCACTGCACACATTTTTGTATTATTTTTTCCTAGCTGTTAATGGCACAATCAAATTTCTAAGCTTCTGTTTGAAAAAAGAGTTATCTCTGAAGTCAGAGCCTAGGGAGGATGCAAAGTAACCAAGATGTGAGCATGAGGCAAATCCTGATACTAACAGAACTACTGGTTTTCTCACCACCCCAGCAGACTAAGGCAATATGGAAACTGGTCATTAGGAGGCTGCAAAAGGAGCTAATCTGAACTGTCAGGAGAGGCAGCAGAGGTGGAAGCAGCTGGAGGGAGAAAAGGCTGCACACCCAACCTGTCCCCAGGAGACACCATCTCAAGGCACGTGGGACAACACGAGCCCAGCTCTGCCTCACTAGAAGCTGGGCCTGAGGGTTTCAAGTCTGAGCTGTCAAACCTCTGGGATGGGTGTCCCTGGTCAGTCAGTGTCCCTGTTCCTGAACCTGTTTCTTCAAGATCAGCAGCAGCCCACACCTGCTCTGGAGAAGTTTGAAAGCTACAACCCAAGTTCAGTAAAATGAAGTGAGGATTCTAATTCCCACTCTGGATTTATATCCCAAGCTTAGCCTCACAAGTTCCTTGTTCTGCTACTGGAGAACACAGAGGTTGTGCTTTTCAAGACATCTGAGACGTGGTGCAGTTCACATACCTCATTCTCTGACATCATTCCTGGAGTAATCTGTGGACCTGTCCCCAAAGAAATCACCAGCACTTCTTCTGGCTGAACTTCTGGGATGGTCTCCTGGGAGGACCCTTCATGATCTCCGTGCTGATCCATTAGAATGTTTGATCTACTTCTGCTACGAGTTGCTAAGAAAATATTTTGAAATAACGACATTAGAAAGTTTTTTCCTTGTTCAGGCAGGAAGAAACACCACAGCAATATAATGGAAATACAGAATGGCAATGTTTTGAGTTAATAATACACATATTAAACAAACAAAATATGAAAAATCATATTACATTTTGAGAAATGGAACCAAGTGTTTAAATTTGAGTACTGAAATGTGAAAAATAAAATTTTCAACACAGAAGTTTAGACAAACAAGGTGTACTATGTCCTGTTTGCTTACACAAATTCAGTATGTTCCAATCACAGAAAGAAAAACTGAGAAAATGAAGAAATTGAAGGTTGCTGTTACCAACCAAAAAAAATCTATAGTTTATACCTCTGTTTAATACATTTATTTATAAGTTTTTTCTCCTAAAAAGCAAAGAAATCTTATTCTAACAGGTGTCTCAAACCCAGACACACATTATCAGGTGGTTTACTTGGATCATTTTATGACTCTTTACTCTTTTTAAGTAGATACATATCCCAAGTTTGGCACCGTGGAAGGGAAAACACCCACGTGGAATTCAGATTTCTAAGTATGGCAGCATGACACCAGTTATTTCTTTATTTGATCCAGGGAAAACAAGGCAAGTGTGCAGAACTCACAGCCAAATTCAGATTATCACACAAAGGTACACAAGGTGTTTTTACAAACTACATGTAGATATGAAATGAGTTTTATATAGAAATAAATCAATGAAGAAATCTGACAAAACAGCTGATTGCCAAAGCAAACCAAAGACACACTGAGGTCATGAGTGGCAAGTAAAGGTTTCACAGAGAAGAACAGAAAGAGGGCATTACCCACCAAAAGGGGTTACTAGAGTTATATGAGCTGAAAGATTGGTAGCAGAAGTATCCCAGGCAGTAATGGCTGCCAATTGCTGTCCTGGATTTCGAAAGCATTAAAATAAAACAAAAGAAATAAAAATGTTGAGCAGAAACTATTTTATACCATAAAATAAAGTGCCACTACTTTACAGAGAGAAAGCCAGAAACATTCAGAAGCAAGAGTTAAAACAACACAGGATAGGTTTGTTTTGGGGTTGGTTTTGAGGGAGTTTGTACACATACTGTGCTCTACACCTTTTCATCCTGTTACACACTAACAAAACAAACAAAAAATATCCCACGTGGTAATATTTGTGTAAACATACACTGAAGAAGAAGATCAATACTTCCTATTTTAAGAGAAAATATTATTGAACTTGTAAAGTTCAAGACCCAGAAATCCTATTCAAAAAGAGGATAAAACCCCAACAAACATGGAATTGCATTACAATACCCCAACAACTGGAATTACACTGGGCAAATAATGGTGACAGAAGAAAGCTTCTCACCACATATTCTAAAAGTTCTGCTCTTGCTTTTTCATCTTCATCCACATTTGCTCTCTTCAGATACACAAAAAATTTGAACTTACTCTATCCCACTAATTAAATGTCATCACTTCCACCTTACACTTTCCTCTCTCCCAGGTCCACTTCCCACCTTCAGACTCTCCCTTTATCATCACTGCCCTAGTGTGACTTCCCACCATCCCAGCATTTCTCCCAAGTGATGAAGCTTACCATGCCTGAATCAGAAAACAAGGAAGTTACCTGGCTTTACATAGAAAAGGGAATTCTTCATCAAAGAAGGTGTAGTTGAAGAGTAGCCCCAAGAGATGAGTGGGAAAATGGCACAGAAATCTCTCACACAGGAGCCTGTTTGCTCTCCTTACCTATTGGCAGTCTGTTCTTTTTGTTAGCTGGAGTGGTTGCAGGAGAAAGCTGTGGGGTGTTATATGGAGTCATTTCAAGGNTATAGAAATAAATCAATGAAGAAATCTGACAAAACAGCTGATTGCCAAAGCAAACCAAAGACACACTGAGGTCATGAGTGGCAAGTAAAGGTTTCACAGAGAAGAACAGAAAGAGGGCATTACCCACCAAAAGGGGTTACTAGAGTTATATGAGCTGAAAGATTGGTAGCAGAAGTATCCCAGGCAGTAATGGCTGCCAATTGCTGTCCTGGATTTCGAAAGCATTAAAATAAAACAAAAGAAATAAAAATGTTGAGCAGAAACTATTTTATACCATAAAATAAAGTGCCACTACTTTACAGAGAGAAAGCCAGAAACATTCAGAAGCAAGAGTTAAAACAACACAGGATAGGTTTGTTTTGGGGTTGGTTTTGAGGGAGTTTGTACACATACTGTGCTCTACACCTTTTCATCCTGTTACACACTAACAAAACAAACAAAAAATATCCCACGTGGTAATATTTGTGTAAACATACACTGAAGAAGAAGATCAATACTTCCTATTTTAAGAGAAAATATTATTGAACTTGTAAAGTTCAAGACCCAGAAATCCTATTCAAAAAGAGGATAAAACCCCAACAAACATGGAATTGCATTACAATACCCCAACAACTGGAATTACACTGGGCAAATAATGGTGACAGAAGAAAGCTTCTCACCACATATTCTAAAAGTTCTGCTCTTGCTTTTTCATCTTCATCCACATTTGCTCTCTTCAGATACACAAAAAATTTGAACTTACTCTATCCCACTAATTAAATGTCATCACTTCCACCTTACACTTTCCTCTCTCCCAGGTCCACTTCCCACCTTCAGACTCTCCCTTTATCATCACTGCCCTAGTGTGACTTCCCACCATCCCAGCATTTCTCCCAAGTGATGAAGCTTACCATGCCTGAATCAGAAAACAAGGAAGTTACCTGGCTTTACATAGAAAAGGGAATTCTTCATCAAAGAAGGTGTAGTTGAAGAGTAGCCCCAAGAGATGAGTGGGAAAATGGCACAGAAATCTCTCACACAGGAGCCTGTTTGCTCTCCTTACCTATTGGCAGTCTGTTCTTTTTGTTAGCTGGAGTGGTTGCAGGAGAAAGCTGTGGGGTGTTATATGGAGTCATTTCAAGGCTGCTGCTTTTCCCTGGTTTGTTCTGGGGCAAGTTTGCCAGCAAGTTTTCCAAAGCCATCCGGTCTTCCTTAAGCTGATCACTTGACATGACATTCCTCATAAAGCCAACCTAAAAAATGTACAATTAGTGCTGTTAAAAACTGCAGTGTAAAACACCAGCCTTGTTTACCCTATCTGTAAACATATGGGGCAGGTGTATACCCCAAGAACTGAAGGTATTACCAGAGAAGTGAGCTGGCTGTATGTCATGTACACCACTGTCCTGCTCAACCCCTCCAGAAGGTTAACAGAAGACATGGGAGGAGTTTCAACTGCACGCCCATCAATAACTACATCCAGGAAAGCAGCAACACAGCTCTGCAAGGAGAAAAAATAGGTTTTTTTTAATGAAAGACTACTTACAAGAGCTTGGAAAGAACCTAAGTTACAAGAGTAATTTACATAAGGATGCAAGTTTTGCTTCCACTTTCAAACTCTTAGGATATAATATTGTGCATGGTTACAGTCACTGACCAGCTTGCACAGTTAGCTTCTGCTCTGCAGTTAGCTTCTGCTCTGCCTTCACTGCTGCTCTGCACTCAGTAAAGTGTTACTTACTTACCCATCTCCTCACAAATTCTGAAGAAACTAGACTGTTTTATGGGAATTAAACTGCCCCTTCCTGAAGCATCTGCTGAGCACAGACTGAAAGTGAAACAGGGAAGTGACCAACATCACTTTCTAACCTCACTGCACACAACGTGCAGCTCTGCACAGTGACTGAACAGCTCTAGTGAGCAAACAGCTGGACAAGCTACAGAAGCAAATTCAGTTTCTTAAACAGATGACAATACATAGATGGCAAATTTCACTGTTCCTCTGATTAAGTTAATTTCATATTACTACAGGTCATTCATACTAATGAAGGAAAAGCTGAACAAAGAAAAGCAAAACTACTGAAAAAAGGAACAGAAGTTACTTGCACTAACAAATTACTTGGTGTTAAACCAGATTTCATATAAAAAGGTGTGTTAAGATAAAAGTGTTTTCTTTAGGTTCAGTAGAAAATACACAGACAGGAATTCAGCATTTCAGTTTAAAAGGTAACTTGATTTTATTTCTTTTCTGTATTTTCTTTCAACAAGTATTATGCCAGAGTAGAAGCAAAAATCCCCAACCCTTAATGTTAGTACTCAAGACTTTGTTTCCAACTTCGTGCAGGATTTAATTTGCTTTTCAGTACATGTAACTAAGTTAAATGCCTAGCGAGTCCTTTGCAATGCCTGAAAAAAGACAAATGCAGAAGGATGAATTATACATGAGCTTTCCTTGAGTCTGGGTTCTTACTTTGTCAAATTTAGCAAGGTTGCTCTTCATCCGTGGGTCTCCCTCTTCAGAGCCTGTCATTGCCAGCTGCTGCAGAAGCCTCCCAACCTGAAATGAAGGAGAGGTACAAAGAATAAGCATTTCCAAATACATCATGATGGACCTGATTATAAAAAACCCAATCAGAAAACTCCTCCATTCTAAAAATTATTTTCATTTAATACTCCAAGAAATACTTGTGACTGGGTGGACAGGCTTGTGCTGCCTTTCAGGGCAGAGAACTCACAAGAAGCTTTAGAAGAAAAGCAGCCACTGCTTTTAAGGAGACAATCCTCACACACAGCATGCCATGGGCATCCAGGCTTCCCCTCCTCCCAGAACAAAGCAGGTTTTGTTTTTACAACACGTCAGAACTCAGAGTTGAATCTAGGTCATCTTAAACCTAGAGATTTTTAAAGGCTGTTTATATTTTACTAAGAATATGTTGGAGGGGAAAGGGCTAACCCTTGTTTCAGAGCACCTTATTAAACTCCAACTGCAAAACAACTCTGTTTTAGAGTTGCCATCTGTGAGCTCTGCTACCACACCCAGCAGAGGCACAGGAGAGGATTGGGGGTAAACACCAGCAAGGCCAGTAACAGTCACCAGAAGGATGGCACTGTGAGCATCAATCACACACTGGTTTATGAACAAGTAAGTCCAGTTACTAGTGTGGGGAACATCCTCAGGCAGACAAGCATTGTGTCACCTCCAGACTACACCTCTACGTGCTGTTGTTAAACTGCCCAAGGATCTGCACAGAGCCAAATGTCTGTCACAGGGCAGGGAACACTCTCAGGTCTAAAGGAACAGGAAACCCTGCTCCTCACTGCCACACAAGAAGCTTTTGTCAGCAAAGTATTTCATCATTTTGTGCAATACCTGGCATAGTATTTCACAGCAGCAAGAACAGCACAGTGTTTGTTTACACACATTCCAGAATTCATCTTATAGTCACCTTAACCCTTTAGCTCCCACCCCTTATAACAGCTTTTATAAAGTACATTTGCAGCTCTTGTAAAGAGAAAAAAAAACAACTGACAGTGTGTATTCCTTTAAGTCAATGTTTTAAGCAAACAGATAAACTTTTGAACATGCCCTTCCAGCAATGATTAACACAAGTATTTGGTTAGCATTCAAATTACTGGTGGGAGGGACAGTACTTTTACCTTTACTGTATTAACATCAGTTTTAGTTGAGGAAAAAAAGGCCAAGAACATTTCTAGGACTACTTTAAGGTGAATCATACCTGCATGAGATTAAATCTTGCCACCTCATTTATAGGAGCATCAGAAATGATCCCATACTGCTCTGGGTTAACAATTGCAGGGCAGATGAAACACGCTAGCAGAAGATCTGTGCACATTGCTCTGACCTCCCCAACCTCCAGCCTGTCTACACACGAGAGGGTTTTGTACATTTGTGACACAATCCATCTCAAGCTGTGAGGAAAACAGTACGTGTTTTGTTTGAGATAGCCAATGAATTTGTTCACCAAGGTCACCAGCTTAGCCTCATTGGAGTCGACCATCTCTTGGACTCTTTGCTTGAACTTCTCCGTGCCTTTCTCTCCAAATAACTTTTCCTGCTGTACCGGGGAGAATCTCTCAATTAACTTGTTTGGATCTGTTTCCAGGTGGTCTTCGTCTTCAACCAGAAGCTGCATGATTGGCTCGTGTAAAGTTGCAGTAAGAAACAGTTTTGCAGAGAAGAGTCCCTCTGAGAAGAGCTTGAACAGGATGCTGAAGGCACAGGTGCCTCGTCTCAGCAGCCGCCGCGGGTTGTCGCTCTCCTTGAGCTCAAACTCGATCAGGTACCGCAGCACCTGGAGGAGGTAGCTCTCATCCTCCTGCATGATGCAGTTGCCATAGATGGAGGTAAAGACAGTGTGAATGACACTCTGAGTGTTGTCCTGGTTGAGCTTTTCTCCAGCAACCAGACAGGATGCAATAAGCCTTGGGTTCTCTCTCAGCCTGTTCAGGAATTCTCCGTAAGCAGCCTCCTGAAATCCCAACTGCTTGTACCCATCCACAAACTGCGTGTCCTCCAAGATCTTCGCATGCTGACAACACTCAGCAGGAGAGGCTTCAGCACTGCAAAGAAAACATTGCAACAGTTTCAGTAACTCTTAAGCAACAAAAACTTCATAGAAGGTGGCACGCGGTCAAACTGTTAACAAGACTACCATCAAGGAGAGGTATTTCCACTGAGTTAATACAGATGATTGGCAAAATCTGGAATGGAGGGGGTTATTCCCATAAACTATGAAGGGAAGCAAAAGGAACACATGCACTAATAAAGGGCAGCAAACAGCCAACAAGCAAGTTTCAGCTGGTGCCAGCTCCAGAGCTCACTCTTGGGCAAATCACCTTTCCAATTCCTTGGGAACAAAAAGGTGCCCATAATTATCCAGTTCCCTAGTTGAGCTCTGCTTCAATACTTTACTATTTTTACTATTGGCACGGCAAAGAACTCCAGGTATGAAGAGTCTGGGATTTGCTCAGCCCAGAGAAGTTCAGGGGCTCATCCCCACGCCCAAGTCACCTGGTGATGATCAGCCTGTCCAGGTTGATGCGCTGCTGCTTGGCGATCCATGCCGTGCGGTACAGCTTCTCCGCTGTCTTCAGCACGTCGGCGTTCAGCCTCTGGATCAGCTGCTTCTCAGAGGTGACATACAGCCTCTCCTGCTTGAGGTGGTGAGCCAGGGTGTGGATGTCCAGCTTCACCATCTTGGGCAGCGAGCGGGCTACGCAGCTCGCACTGCACAGGGGAAGGAAAGGGAGCAGGTGAGGTCAGCACAGTGAGCACGGGCTGTCAGCACTCACTGCTGTGCCCCTTCCACCCTCATCAGCTTCCCTGAAACCCACAGCCCACCACAGAATGTCTGGGACACTCCTTCCTAATTGCCAGTTTGATTAACCCCTCGTTATGTCAGCACATCAGGGAACCCGCCTGGGAGCAAGCGGTGTTTTCAGCTTGCTCTCAGGAAGGGAAGGAGTAACACAGCTCTCCAGCAGCCAAGAAACTGCCCCTTCCTTGGGGAGATGGGGCCCTGGCCTCAGCTGAGGTGACACGAGCACTAGGAGATGATGAGGAGCCCCATTCTGACTCTGGTGAACAGGTAAAATGATGCCTGCATGCTCCTGCCCTCAAGCACACCCAGTAACAGCCCTATCCAGGCACTCCAGTGTGGTTATCTCTGGCTGTTAAAACAAATGCCCTCTCCCACCTATGGATAAGGACCAAGCTTCCAATATTGGTCCTTTCCACTAAAAAAAAAGAATAAAAATAACATTACTAACTGAAAAAAAGTCACAGAATCACAGAATTGTTAAGGTTGGAACAGACCTCTGAGATCATCAAGTCCATTAAAAAAAAAATAAAATCAGGTAGCATCTAATACCCAGATAAGGCAGAAGTTGGAAAAAAGTCTGGAGACTTTGCTCAACAGTAGAACTCATTCAGAAAAAATTCCTCAAATACTTCAATTCAGAAGAATATTTCTTTGGGCCACAATCCAGAAATGTTGTTTTAAAGAGAGAAAAACTGAAACAACTGTAGGCTTTCATAGCACATCAGGGACAAAAATTAACACATACTATTATGTCCCAACCTAATATCAGCTCTAACTTTGCAATTAGAAAACATCTCAGTTACTAGTTAGATAAACAAAGTCTATCACAGCATCCAAAACAGGTTCAAGGAGCTAATCCATCTTAAAATTAACTCTGTGGAAGAAAAAAAACACATCAGCTGCATTGATGCTGACAAGGGAAGGGGTAGAATCATGCAGATCAGATGATGTTCCCTGCAGTTGATGATTACCTGCTGTAAATCTCCTTCCCCACAGCACTGCCCACCACAGCAGCTGGTTTGGGAAGAGAGGGTTTGATGCAGATGTCTGATGTCAAGCAGCCAGCAGCAGACAGCTGCCTGTCAGGTGTGTTGGTAAGGGACAGATGTCAGAGCTGCCAAGGGATGTGGTGAGGAACCTTCACAGCCGTGCTCAGTTAAATGAAAAACTTACTTTGCACAACCTGTAGTGACTCTGGAGGAGCCCTGCTCCAAAAAAAAAAACCCCATTTAGTTTGATAAACTGCAAATAACACACCACAGCCTAACGCTCCCCTGTCTGAGTTCCCAAGATCTGTGGCTCACTGCTCAGCACAGCAGATGATCCCTGCTGAAGAATACAGATTAGCTCCCTAATCAGCACAGGTTTTACATGTGTTGGGTTTTTTCAGTGTGCAGAAAGCCTGATAACCAGGGGCACTGACAACCACTGCTGCTCCCTGCTCGTGTCATCTTCCTTCACCGACAGGCTGAAGCTCACAACCAAACCCTTGGCAGAGATGGAAGGAGATGTTGTCCCAAGTGTTTACACAGTAAAAAACTGCAATCTGGTTACACGTGATGGTTCCTGGCAAATACAGACAACTATGTACATAAAGCTTAAAAAAAAAAAACTTAAAAAAATGCCAAACCCAAACAAACCTCCAGCAACCCTAGTCAGAGGTTACAGCTCATGCAGCCAAAGGTGAGATTAAGCACAGAACTCAAAGGACACACTAATTTAGATGGTTTAACTAGGGAGGTCTAAAAAAAAAAATAATATAAAAAGAAACATTGACATTACTGCCAAAGTTATTTGACAAACAAATAGTGACTTCTTGCAACAAAACTACTTTTACCCCAGAATTTAAAGGCATGCAAAAAAAAACCAGCAGGAGCTGCCTGCACACACAGTAGTAACTTGTTATTAAGCTGCTGATACCAGCCAGGGAAAAGGAGCTGCATCCATAAAAACACACACACGAGATCTGCAGCAATACCTCGTGTCTTTCCTGACACCTCCTGCTGTCAGGCTGCACTCACGAGCTGCTCAGTTTATCAAACCCTGGCAGCTCTGGTTGACATTTTCCATTTTAAGGTGTCACCCACAGGCAGACAGCCCAAGGAGTGCTGCTTGTGAGCAGCCTGGGGAAGGAGCTGGGCACCCACAAGGGGCACCCCCCTAGGAGCAGCCTGGTGGCTCTGCCCGCGTTCCTGCCCCTCTGCCCTGCCAAATTTCCAAACCAGTTTCTATTTCTGTGCCACTGGCTCTAAACACAGTTCACAGCAGACAAGCCGATTACACGGCTTCTGGGGTGGCACACACTCACACTACAGCAGTTTCTCTCACTGTTTCACTATATTTTTTTATTATTATTATTTTTTAACTAGAGAATGAGAATTTTATATATATATAAAATATATATAAATATAAATATATATATATATATATATTTTAACTAGAGAATGAGAACCCTCCAGCCCCTGAGGAAAGTCTGTTCTTTTCTCCCTGGCCCACAGGTGGGAGCAAACTCCAGCAGCCCAGTCAGCAAAAGAGACAAAAGTGCCTTGGGGACAATGCCCTGCTGCTGGTAAGTGATGATTACCAAAACAGCAGTTAAATTCCTGGTAACCTTTTCTGGAGATACAGACACACGCACAAAAAATAACCAGTTAATACTCAGAAAGCAAGTGAGTCTCCCACACAGACTACAGTCCTAATGCACACGGGTATCATCCACCTACCCAGCAAACAACAAGAGCAACAACCCAGTAGGAAAGGTCAGGCTGCTGAAAAAAAAAACATCTACCATTTGTGATGCCACCTGGAAGAAAAAAAAAGAGCTTGTGCCTCACTCAGAAAGTGAAGTTACCATCTAATGCACAAAGGATTTGGGCACCTGCTTGTGACAGCATCACGGCTGCCACACGGAGACTCCACAGCACTGTCTGTGAGGAGCTGTGCACTCTCATTTCTTACAAACCAATTCCCACCACGAAGTTCATCCCCGGACCAAACCAGGGCTCTGCAGCCC
>VYZU01020550.1:6236-16338 GCA_013401355.1 Ceyx cyanopectus | reverse complement strand
AAAAGTGCTCTACTGGGAAAAATACTCTTTTTTTTATGTTCTACTTGGTTTTGAAATAAAATATGGATTCATCTCTTAGTTATCTCAAGTTTATGGTTTCTTACAGGTATAGAACAGCATTTTACAGAATGCTCATGCCAAAGCAAGAGGGAATTTGCATTTATGCTATTTAAAAACCTATCAAAAACAAACTGCCACCACACTTAGGCACTTAATCTAGATGTGAGGTTTGTATATGATGGTGCTGTGTGAGTAGCTATTCATATCCATGTGTGTGCATCTATCCTTATAGAAAATGTACAGTGTTAGTATTTCAGGCATGTAAGAGTGAAATGGATATAAAAGCTAAAGATACAAAAAGAAACTGGTTAGATTTGGGATATAGATTGAACCTCCTGGTGCAGCAAGACTCTGCTGATGAGGGCTCTGATTTTACCGTTAGAGAAGCAATGTGATTTTGAGCAAAGACTCTCTGTTTCTGTCTATAGGGGGAACCCTAAGGTTAATAATTTGGACATTTTTGCTGCACTACATTTTATCCCAAATAGTGAATGCAGAGGTTAAAACTACTGCAGAAACTCCTAGGGCTAGCATTATTGTCAGACACAAGGAGACAGGCCAACTGCAGGCTGGAAGCAGCCTGGTTCTGTTGAAATGTTTGTGTAGTGAACCTTCTGCTTGTGCTCCATACTCAACTGTTCACAGGCTGTGAAGCCACATCAGCTTGAAGGTTAAATGCTTCACCAGCCAATGGAACACCAATATTTCCAGAGTTTATTTATATCCATTGATCATTAGTATAATAATCCCATTAATCGACATTAAGATCCTCGAGTGGCAGCAATGGGTGGCAAATTCACCCATAAAGTTTAAGCAAATTGATATATTCTTACCTTATTTTACCTATTATTAGCTACAAATGAAGATCTTGCTGACTTCTAATTTGAATTGTCCAGGGAGCATTTTTGTCTCAGCTCTTTATGGGCATTTTACTCCTCAGTGCTGCCAGCTCTGACACACCAGCATTGAAGAGCTCAGGACACTGGGGACAGCTCTGCACAAACCACAGCTGCTAAGGACTGGTAAAATTGAGGTGGCCAAAGTTTACTCCTGTTACAGCTGAAGAAGGTCTTTCAATAATGACAACAAAAAAGAAATGTTTTCAAAGGATATATGAACAAAGGTTTCTTCTATCACTTTTTCAATACAGGCAGGAGAGATGCTCTGGTAATCCTCTGTGGACTTTCTCATTTGGTGAAATGTGAAATGTTCCCTTCCTTGAATTTTTTATTTGATCATATGTATCCTTTCTATTTTTAGGTTATGTTTTACTTCCATTATTCTGCAGATTTCCACCTTTTCCTGAATTTAAAAGAAGAATTCTCTAGAATTCTCGTCAAGTAATTTTGGATTTGTAGGAAATTCTGTTTTCAGCTTTCACTTTCTCAGTTCAAGGGCCACAACAAGTTGAATAATTCTCACAACTCTTTTCAGGTTATGTTTATTCTCTTTTAAAGATCAGCTCATTTAAGAGATAAGGATGTCATCCAGTGTCTGTAATGCATCCCAAGATAAAGCCACTGTGGCAGTCAGTATTCTTTCCCTTCCAATATCTGTGGGCCAACACCTGAGGAGATAACCTGCAGTAGCATTACCTACCATCTGTTTTGTTGGCTAAAGAATTTCTTTCAATGTCCAGCACTTAGGAAATCATTTTCTTCCAGATAGATGTCTGGGCTTACAAGTCACTCTTGCAAATTTAATATATCATAGAGTAAAAGCAATTTGTAACTAATTTAAACTGTTGTAAGTAATTGCCATTAAAAATCAAAAATTGTACATGAGCATATTTCTCTCCCTTTCTCATCCCATCCCTCATTTCAGTAGTTACTAGATCTTGTCTCATTATTAATTACTAGCAAGATACCCTTTTTTCCAATTAAGCTGCAATGGCTGTTAATGGCATATTCTGGATTACAGTTTTCACTGGAAAAAAAATATGTGTACAACTTCAAAACCCCTGCAGGCATTTACAGGCACCTTCCCAAAACTCTACCATCTGGGGAAACCCTTGCCAGCAGGAGTGGGAGCATTCTGCATTTCTTGACCAGCTGAACTCTGTGCTCTTTACATTCAGGTAAGTATTTTTGGATTTGTTTGCTAATCAAGCAGCTCCAGCTGGCATTGACCCCTATTCTCACTAATTCTGTCATTTTGACAACAGCAGCATTATTTTTTAACCAGCTCAGAGCCTTCACAGATGCCTGGCACAAATTAGTAGTTCCTTCTCACTAGTGGGTCAAACAGGAGGGTCTGGCTGCCTTTTGTGGGGGGGGAAAAAAAAAAGTTGAGCAAATGTGTTCTGTTTTCATTCTGTTATTTGGTTAACTTACATTTTATACATTACCTAATTGTATTCACTCTTTTTTTTTTTTCTCATATCCTGCTATCCTTCCAATGTTTAGGTTGGAAGCATCTGAGATCCTGTGGGTGTCTGGCAGGGGACTGCAGTCAAGACCACACTGGCTAATGGTGAATCTTCAAATGCTGCTTCCCTTGAAACTCAAGCACAATCTCCCTGGAGGCCATAGGCAAGTTTTTCCAGAGACCTTTTTTGTGGGGTTTTTTTCAGCTTTTAATATTTTGTTCATGTCTGTGATCCCTTGCAGATCCACTTTTTTGCATTGCTCTGATATCAGTGTGGTCCTGTTTGATTTCTAGTATAGCAAGGATCAGTTTTGTTAGCTGTGGTCAGAGGGATGAAGAAACTGTCTTGACCATGCACAAGGGGTCTTTCAGAACCGCTAACAAGTAAATAACTTGAATTTTCTTCTGACAAACACATCTCCTGACAGTGCTTCCACACATTTAGTTGAGAATGGATCTGTTGGAGAGCTGTAGCCAAAGACCAGCAATTCTCAATAAGCTCAAGTAAGCCATGGGATCACTGGTAGAATGAAATATTTTCTGTAAACTGCACAGACTTGGGTCAGAAATATCATTATTCATCCTGTCTTTTTTATTAGAGGTATTTTTTTTCTTGAATCAAATGAACTTGAGACCATATCACTTAATAGCCCACATTAATATAATTCAATGTACAGGCAGTTCTAACAAAAATGTACATCAGTAACAGCACAGGTTTTCACTTCAGGACAAATATTTAAGCTGTAGTTCTGTTCATGCTATTGCAGGGTAGGGACTAACAAATGGTTATTACAGAAAACTGCCTGCATAAAGCTGCCTGCATGAAGTTTAACTGTATTTTATACAGAGTAATAAACAGAGAGCAAGTAGATCCACTTGACTTACTATAGCCACCAGCAAATGTACAGCTTGCACTTTTAGAAGTTGCTGATGTCTCTCTTCATAACTCCTGTCAGGAATATATTTTCCACATTGCTGTACTCATTAAAAATAAGCACCTGAGGTTTCACAGAGACTCATGGCACAAAGGCTGAGTGGACACAATGAAGTAAAATGTACTAATTATGGGAGGGAAGTCAGCAGGGCTTAGAGTGCTGCCAGATCACACGTGTTTTGGATGACTGTAACTCCAGGGGTCAGTTTGTGGTGGGAAAATAAAATTAACATAAATATACTAATAATTATTTTCCTTGTCTGTGTAATCAGACTGACAAGTCCTGTGGGGGGGAAAGAACTCCTTTCATGAGCCTTTGAAAAGGTGATGACTGCTATGCTTGTTCTTGCTGGTATCAATTTGAACTTTTGGGAGTACACTGTGTCTTTCCTGGCTACTTTTTGTTTTCAAGAGAAAAAAAAAGCAGTACATAGAAGTGTGCATTTCTTTTCAGTTCATGCAAAATGAGTGCATTCAGGAAAGCATTTCATGCCTTTGCTCAGAATCCATCTTAGTGGAGATTGTCATGCACGAGTAAGATGTAGACTCAAACTGAGCTGAAGTCAGAACCCAAGCTGGTGCTGGCTTTAGTGTTTTTTCACTAATGTGTAATAAGAATGAGCTTTGCCCATCTTAAAAATCATTATTTGAACCTCAAGTTTGTGAACCTGTCTGCATTCTCCTTTTTATACACTTTAAGCCAGGCCATCTCACTGCTGCAGATAACATTATGAATCTATATAAAGCCTGTCTGTGGCATCAGACTCCAATATCCTGTTGGCCTCGTGTGTTGTGTCCCATAACTTCTCCAGCTTAAACCCTCTACTTTTGCTCATGCTGCCTCAGCCCTGAAGCTGGATTTGCAGCTCTGAGGAATTAGCACCTTGGTGATGAGAGCTGGAAATGCAGGCTCAATTCTGGATATTGTGCACAAGGTGTCATTGTGATTTCTTCTGTCTCTTTTTCGTCGTCCACAAGGAGGAAACAGGTTTTCCTTTCTGAGAAAGGAATCCCCTTCTCACACAGTGAATTCTGCTACTTGTTGATTATGCCAGGAGTGCTTCTGCAGAAAGCTGCATATGTCAAAAATCTGATTTTCACAACAGATCTGCTCTCCAAGAGTTCTAGATCTTAAGCAGGGAGAAAAATTCACCTTTTTACCCACAGTTTTGTTCCACCAAACAATCACTGCACTTAGACTCACAACATCTTTTCTTCCACAGTCACTCCCAATTTTCAAAACTTCTTTCACATTTAGATCTTAAATGCAAGAGAGAAAAAAAAAGAAAAAAAAATATAAAAATCTTTGTTGGAGCAAGTCTCAGTCTGAACAGTATCCCAGTATCTGAATGTCCCATATTTTGGGGTGTTCATGAAGGATGCCTAATGTGAATCTAACAGTTCCATATCCTGTGGGAATGCAGTTTCCTGCTTTGAAATGTCCATCTTCCAGGGGTTGGAGTTAAGGAACCTGAAATTTATCCTTTTCTTCTTCAGTTCTCTCTCCTGGCTCCCCCCAGGCCATGGGGTCCATGGGGACTCCTATCTGTTCTCCAGGTGCTGCTCTCCTCTGCTGTGTGCTTCCTTAGTTCCTCCCATCATTATTATTTATTTCCTATTCCTTTTATGTGTATTAATTCCAATACTGCACCTATATCAATAACTGGTGGCACAAAAGCTGGTGTTGGAGCTTAAATGAGGATTGCAAAAGCTCAGCAAATAAGAGGCTGCTCTTTGCAACACCCCACCCTGAGGATTTCTCATCATTGCTCCTTTCTGCTGGGAAGAACACCTCTTTATTCCCACCTTTAATTTCTTTTTTTTTATCTGTGCAAGGTCCTGTTCTGTTGTGCATAACTGTTTCGATGTCTTTTGAGAAGATATTTTGCTGAAAGCTCTTTTATAAAAAACATGTATAAAAAAACCTATATTTTCCTGTCTTCTGGCCTGTTGGCTACTTTAAACATCTTCAGTGGATTTTTGAGATAGAATATACTTCCATTCATAAAACCAATATTGACTTTTCCTCAGTACATTAAATGTATTAATGTATTTGCTGATCTTATTTGCTAAAACATTTTCTATTCTCGGGTCTGGTACAGATTTCAGGCTTCCCAACCAGTAGTTTCTCAGGTCTTATATGAAAGAAGGCTTTTAAAAAGCTGGTGTCACATGTTCTCTATTTCAGACCTTTAGTAGTCAAGAAGATTTTAAGGGAAAGGTTATGTGGTGCATAAACTATAAATTTTAATTTACTTTGGTTATTTCACCTTGATTTAGGTGAAAAAGAATTGATTTAGGCTTTCTACTGTGACCTTACCTTCTCTGAGGGTTTCTTTCATAGCAGAGAACCATAGAATGTTTAGGGCTGGGAGGGAGCTCCAAAGGGCATCTAGTGCAGCCCCCTACAAGGAGCAGGAACACCCTCAACTAGACCAGGCTGCTCAGAGCCTTGGCCAACCTCACCTGCAATAGCTCCAGGGATGGGGCCTCAACCACCTCCCTGGGGAGCCTGTGCCACTGATCCACCACCCTCAAGGGAAACAACTTCTTCCTGGTATCCAGTCTAAATCTCCTCTCATTTAAACCCATTCCCCCTCATCCTTTCACTAGAGGCCGTTGTAAGCAGCCCCTCTCCAGCCTTCCTGGAGCCCCTGCAGGCAGTGGAAGGTGCTCTAAGGTCTCCCCAGAGCCTTCTCTTCTCCAGGCTGAACAACCCCAGCTCCTTCAGCCTGTCCCCATAGCAGAGCTGTTCCAGCCTCTGAGCATCTCTGTGGCCTCCTCTGGCCCTGCTCCATCAGCTCCATGTCTCTCCTGTGCTGAGGGCTCCAGAGCTGGCTGCAATACTCCAGGGGAGGTCTGAGCAGAGCAGAGGGGCAGAATCCCCTCTCTCCAGCTGCTGGCCACACTTCTCTTGCTGCAGCCCAGGCTGCCACTGGCCTTCTTGGCTGCCAGTGCCCACTGCTGCCTCATGGCCAGCTTCTTAGCCACCAACACCCCCAAGTCCTTTTCTGCAGAGCTGCTTTCCAGCACCTCATCCCCCAGCCTGTATTGATAGTGAGGGTTGTTCCCACCCAGGGGCAGGACCCTGCACTTAGTCTTGTTGAACCTCCTGAGGTTCCCCTGGGCCCACCTCTCCAGCCTATCCAGGTCCCTCTGGATGCCATCCCATCCCTCCAACAGCATCCCATTGGCCAAACTCTCTGAGTGGGCACATGCCCAGTAGCATCACTGAGGGGTCTTTCAGTGGTCTCCAACAGAGAGGCAGGTGTAAACTAATGACCCCAGGCCCGGGCTTGTGTGCAGGTTGAGGAATGGGAGGGTAGGCAGGCACTGCTTAACCAAGTTTCCTTCTTTCACAGTACTCTTTGAGGCCGACGGTTGATGGTGTTCCTCTGTGGTTAACAACGTTGAAACAACTCCCACACAGTCTTTTAATGAGAAATGTTTTTCCCCTATAGAGGCAATGTTTGAGACAACTAATCAATGGTCCCTTATATCCTTTCTGATCCTTTTCAAGTCCTTGCTAACAAGTAGGTCAATGCCTGCACCTCCAACCTGGTGGCCACCAGCTGCCTCTGGTCAGTCTGTGAGGATTTGACTCTCTTGTCTCTTTCTCGGGCTGTTTTCTACCAACATCCTTTTACCCAGTTCCCCTTTCTGAGGTAAGTAGAGTGGTAAATTAGCTGACTTCTGCTGCTCTTGCAAAAGAGATTTAAAGCATATTGTAACACAGAGGCTTAGAGGTGCCAGACTACACTAGTCGATGGTGTGCTCTAGGTCACTTCTCCTCTGGAAGGTTCCTTAAACCACTGTTTCATACAGCAGTCCTTGGTTGCCTCTGAAAACACAGTCTCCCAGGCAGACTTTGAGCCACACAGTGGTGGTTGAAGCCACCAGGAACTGTTATAGCTCAAAGGAAAGGTGAGGGCTTCAGGTTCCAGTTTCACAGAGACTGCATCATGACAACAGGCCCATGCTGAGGCAGGAGGAAAGAGGCTGCTTTCCCCCTCTGCTTTTGCTGGGGTAGCAGGCTTTGCTGGCAGAGCCAAGAGAAGGGCAGGGGTGAAGACTACATCTGTGAGGAGCAGAGAAACTTGGGAGCACATTGAAACCACCTCCTTTGGGCAAGCAGCACACCAATGATTCAGGAATACCCTGGGAACTGGAACAGTTCTTACAACCCAACAGATTATTTCAGTTTTTCAGATTATTTAATCTATTTCAACAGATTATTTCTAAGGGTCTAGTTTTTCTCTCAGGAATCTAATTGCTGAGCCTGAGGATGACTTCTAGCAAATACAACTATGCATGTGTTACCCAATTAAACAAAATCCTGTGGCCGAGAGCTACTACCCTTCTTTTCATGAATTACTGAACAAGCAACAAGGCTGCTCAAGGCATCTGAGCAAAGTAGGCAAAACCAAGTTTCATTGCCTGGGGGCTGAGGGTCTGATGCTCAGCTGGAGCCAGACAGCTCCTGCAGCTCCAAGGGAGAAAGGAGGTAAGGAGGAGAAGGGTGATAAGGAGGAGGGGATGGCAGCAGGGAGAGAGGAAGATCAGCTCGCTGCTGCTGGAGGGCTGGAAAGCTGCCAGGGCCAGGGTGGGGAAGAGAGTCCCTGCCCTGCAGCCAGCCAGGCTCTGCAGCTGCTGGTAAGCAGGAGACCTGGACTGTTGCCTCAGCAGTTTTGTGCCCTTGGCAAGCCTTGAGCCAGCCCTAATAAGTGGGATTAGAAGAAAACCAGCGCCTTAGGGCATCTTAGTGAAATCCAGCAGTTAAACAATCCCTACACAAAGGCAACACGTGTCGGGTTGGGGCTGCACAGTTTTCCCTGATGCTGGAAGTGAAATAAGCCCATGCTGCTGGGCTGCAGCAAGGAAACTTCCATCATTTTTAAGACATACTGTCTGTTGTCTTCCTTTTCTCTCACTTTTATTCTTGTGTTTGTTCCCACTGTATCAATGAGTTTGGTTTTTTTTACTAAATTCAAAGTGTATTTGTGTGGGAGATGTCATTTAAAAACAGAATCATGTCACCATTGTTGATGGTAGGTGACAGCACTTCACTCAAGAAAAAAAAAATCCCTTTTATTACAGCTGGATTTGAGGTAAGGACTGTGGACATTGGGTCAATGGAATTGGCCACCTTTGCCATTAAAACCATCAGCAAGTCTTCCACTGATGGCAACGTCCTGACATTCACCCTGAAGCCAGGGAGAGGAGTTCTTTTCTGGGAGGTTACAGACAGAGCCAGGGCTGTTCTCAGCCTGGGATGCTCCAGGGCACACTAAGCAAAGTCACCTCTGTTGGGTCGTGCTTTACAAAGAAAAGCTAAATGTCAACATGAGGTGAGCGGGATACAGATGCTGCTTCTGAAAGTGCCTGTAAGAAAATATTTAACTTGCAACACAGTTGTGTTCAACTTCAATTGTATAATAGCAGATGCAGTAACAGTGGCTTAAGGAAAAGATCACTTGCTTGTCTTTGGTACTCCTCTGACTTCACAAACATGAAGGACTTGATTGTGAGAACTACAGTTCCTTGTTGACTTAGCTTTATGAGCATTTGGCATTACTGGAAATACAGACCTAATTTATGAGCTGCAGCATTTTCAGAAATGATGTTGCTATAATGTGACCAGGTTTTACTTTTAAGAGGTGTTTCAGTTGTAGAGATGGTCATAGCAGTCTTTTATATCTGCAGTATTTCTTTGGACTCCCTGTGAAAGAAGCTCCCATGAAAGCCTGCTGTGTCCACTGTGTCACCACTACCCATGGGTACAATCCTGTTCCATTTGGTGCTGGCAGAAGAGCCTTAAGAGATTTTCTGTCTATTTGAGTTTGGTGCATCTTGGAATTTCATCTCTCCAAGCTGCTCATGCAGATTTTTTTCTTCTAATTCCATGTGAAATAAAATAAATAAAATAAAATAAAGTTAAAACAAGTGGAATGAGTGAATAGCCACAGTGCTTTAGTGTGGGTCCCAGCCCACATGCTGAGTGCCAACAAGCAGAGCTCTTCTTTCAGCAGAGCCTGCTGTTCCTCCACTTGCTTTTCCTGGACCCCCAGTGCAAAGCACTGAAGTACTTTTCTGAATCTACTGCCGGTGTCAGCAAACCCATGGTCTCGCTGAACACTGCTGAGACCCCAAACTCCCTCATTTGAGGTAGTGCAGCTACAGTAATAAGCGGAGTTTCGTTTTAGTGAAAATAAACACAACTTTGCAGATCGTAAGCTGTGTGTGAGAGATGCAGCTCCTCTCGTATAATGGCACAACAACAGTAGGCAGCCCAGAGCCGTGAGCTCAGTCTGCCACACCTGAGGGTCTCCGGGCTGCAGCCAAGGGCAGCATCAGGAGCAGACATCGGTGGGGCGTGTGGGGCGAGGGTGCACGGCGGGGGAAGCCCCTCACTCGCTGCCTCTGCGGCACCCGCCCCAGAGCCGGAGGCGTGCGGAGCGGGAGAGAAGGAGCCGAGGGCCGGTGCGGGCAGCCCCCGTGCGGGGCGTTACAGCGCGGCGCTGCCCGGGGCCGCAGCGGGCTGGGGAATCGCTCCCGCCAGCCCCGAGTGGCCGCCGCCTTCCTCCTCCTCCTCCCCGCCCTGCTCCGCGGGTGTCTGCGGAGGGGCCGCGGGGCGGGTACCCGGCTTGGAGTGGCGGGGCCGCGGCGGCTCCCGCGGCCTCCCCGCCCCTGGCCGGGCCCGGCGGGCGGGCGGAGACAGTCTCCGGCTGCACCTGCCGGGGA
>VYZU01020549.1:5524-32259 GCA_013401355.1 Ceyx cyanopectus | reverse complement strand
TGGATGAGCTTTAAAGGTCCTTTTCCTCCCAAACCAGTTTCAGATAAAAATGGTAATTTTTAGACTCCAGAGACTCACTTGTAGTGTTTCACCACTCCTTTGGAAGATCCAAAGCTTCATTTTTAGGGTCTTAACCCTTATTTTAAGGTCCAAATACTGTTTTAGTTTACAAACCCAAATTTTGAGTCAGAGCTCCTATTTATATGGCCCAAACCCACATTATTAGGAGGCAAGGCTGCTTTTATGGGTTCCAGATCCTTATCATAGGATACAAAGCCTGATTTCCCTCATTTTTTAGGCTACAAAAATCACAACTGATACTGCAGAGTCTCATTGGTATGATCCAAACTCTCCTTTTCAAAGAGTGAAAAATCTTCATTTTTAGATCCAGACTCTCAATTTACTAAAGCTTCATTTTGATAGGACAAATACTAGTTTGTGGGGTATAGACCCTTAAGGGAACAAATGTTCAGTTTTAGGGTCCAAAGTCTCTACAAGACCCAGATCTTTGAGTATCAAATCTCATTTTACTGTCCAAATCTTCTGTTTCCAATCCAAATTTCTGAGGGTCCAAAGCCTCAGGTTTTTGATCCTTCCTCTCATTTTAAGGGTCCCATATCTCACTGGGACAGTCCAAATGCTCATTCCTAGGGTCTAACTCTCATTTAAAAGCAAATCCTCAGCTTTAGGGTCCAAAGGTTTATTTAGAGAGCACAGCATTTTGAAGGGCCAAGGCCTTGAGGTGAGTGTGGAAATGCTCTATCTGGGCTAGGGTTGAGCTTTTGGGTTAGAGTCAGGAGCATTAGCATTAAGCTTAGGCTTGTTAGGGCACAAGCCAAGGGCATTGGTGCCAGGGTTAGATTTACAGTTAGAGGTTAGGGTCATTAGGGTTAATGGTTAGGCAGTTAGGTTTATGGTTAGGATCAAGATTAGGGCCAGGCTTAGGCTCAGCACTGTAACTCAGATCCCTTCTAACAAAACACTCAGGTGTTAAATCTATTTATCACTTGGAATAAAGAAAATCAAAACACATCTTCATATAGAATCTGTTAATGATTAAAGATAGCATTTTAGAATGTTTCAGTCACCTCATTCTTATAAAGCATTGATCTGAATTTCATGTGGTTGGGAGTTTAATAAAACGACTCAAAACCATGTGCCTGTATTTTTGTGTGTCTGTACATGTGAGGAATGCCAGAATCCATGACCTACCTGGCACTTCCCTGGGGAGACAGCAGCCTTCATCTCAGGACAAAGCCTCCAGGAGCCTGTTCAATTGTCTGAACTTTCTCCTAATCACATTATGCTTCTTGCCAAGAGAGAAGAAAGATTTAGTCTTTAAAAGTAGTATTTATGATTCCATACTGTACCTCACATTAATTGTTTGTGGTGGAAGTGTTCTTAGATGACTCTGTTGCTGGAGCTGTGGCTGCCCTCAAGAGGTAAAGGAGGGGGTTGTGTTTACAAAACCAGGTTTCAAGAACTCCTGTTAGGAAGCCATCGAGGTGGCCACATGCTGTCCCAGTACCAGGAAGCCACTGTAATCAAGCTTTTAATGTCATTCATAAAAAAATAGAGTTATTTACATTTACAACTTATTTGATGGCATCCTCTATTACAGCATTGAAATTGGTGAAGTAATGTCACTAGAATGCATTTGAGGGTAAACTTTTCAAAGATAACAATGCAGGAAAAATGTCTAAAGAATTGTGAAGGCTCCTAATTTTGCAGCATCACACAAACTCATTCTTACAAACTCATCCCACACGTGCACCCTGGCCTTAGGGTTAGCAGGATTCCCCAGGCAGAGAAACTCTGCCTCCCTTCTAGGCACAGACCCACATTCTTACTTCCAAGATGTAACCAAAGGAATCAGTTCCATTCCAAAGGGCAGCAGCCTAAATGCAGAATGGAGCCACTTCGTTTTTAAGAAAACTCTGTTTAAAATGACCCAAAAAAAGCCTGCCTATACTTAATTGCATAGTTACAGTCAACCAGATCCATGAAAACAAAAGCCATCAAAATATATTATAAATCTATCTGAGCTTCAAAGCTACTCTAAAATACTGCTTTGCTTTAGAATACAAATAACACTGGTCGTGGTTACTTTGTAGAGCTGCATTTTGGTCCATGCTGTTAAATCTCTATGTTCCTCTTCCTTTGGTTTAAAAGCCTCAGAACAACAGGTCCTCAGGCAGTGGCAAGAATGATGAAGTCAAAGAAGGGTCTTTCCAAATCTCAGACTTCAGCTGCTGCAGTCAGTCATAAAAATATTACTCCACTGCCTCCCTTCCTTACTGCTTTAAATAACTCCCCAGTGGACACAGATTTAACACTGTTAGAGACAGGGGTGTCCCCATCTTCTAGTCTGAAAATTATAAATCACAGCTTTTAAAAATATCCAGCCCATTAAAAAAAAACACCAAAAACAACAACAAACAAAACCCCCCAATTTACTTTGACTATGCAGTAGTTCCACATAATCTGCTGGCAGGAGAAACTTCTTTGGTCTCAGAGTCAGGTCTTCCTGAAACCACAAATGGCCAAGTCTGTAAGCAAAAAAAAAGGTAGCTCATATTAAAAAGAAAGTTTATCCTTGTATGAAATGAGTTTTTTTACTGGTAGATGTCTAACTCTGGTTCATCTGCAAACATGGCATCACGTTTTAGACCCCGTGGGAAGCACAGGGAGAGCTCCTCCAAGAGTTCCTCCAAGGAATATTTTAGTTGTTTGTTGTTTGTTTTTTTATCATAATGCTCTGCAATAGTCAGCAATTAATTGTTTGCATAAAAAAAATACATTTATCATCCTTTGTAACAGGCTGAATTATTTTGTAAATAAAAAGCACACGAACTATTCAAAAGCAATCACTCTGCACTATACAAGCAACTTTTTTAGCCGTGGCACACGTGAAGCGTTTCGTTTTGTCCTAATGAACTCATGACGGCTCGCCTGTGCTCCACACCAGCTCGCAGAGAGAGTTACTCCTTTTCCGGGCATTAAGTTTGCCTAATACTCTAAGAATTTATTTCTTTAGGGTCCCCTCCTCCGACTGCCCAGAAACACTCGCCCACCACCGTGAGCCAAATCTGGCTCTCGGGTCGCCGCCGGGGCGAGAATTGCTGGGAATCTACGAAGCAGCCAGGGCAGCTTCTTCGAGGGCGGGCGCGGTTTGGCCGCTGTCAGCCCCACACGTGTTTGGGGGGGCGAGCCGGTGGGTCTAACCCGAGCTGTGCCTCGGGGTCTCCCCCCAGACCCCCGGGTACCCCTCACCGCGCATCCCCCCCACGTACCAGGTTGATGGGGTGGACGTAGCCGTTCTCGTAGCGGTCCTCCTGCAGCAGCTGCCGGAGGTGGGCGATGTAGCTGGACGCCAGGCGCAGCGTGTCCAGCTTGGAGAGCTTAGTGTCGGGCGGCACCCAGGGCAGGCTCGTCTTCAGCCGGGAGAACGCCTTGCTCAGCACCCGCATCCGCGCCCGTTCCCGCGCGTTGGCCGCGTTGCGCTGGGACTGCTTCCCCTCGGACGGCGGCCCCCGCGGCCCCGGCACCGCCTTCTTGCCCCCGGGACCGCCGCCCCGCGCCCGCTTCCTCTTGTAGCCGCTGCCCGCCGGCACCGCCGCGCAGCTGCCCTCGCCGTCCTCCTCCTCCTCCTCGTCCTCGTCCTCCTCCTCCTCTGCCGCCGAGGAGTTGTCCCCCGACGGGTAGAGCTCGCCGCCGGGCTGGCGCTTGGCCGGAGGAGGGGGGTAGTCCAGCTGCAGCGCCCGCAGGTCCATCTCGGGCAGCTCCTCCGCCTCGCTCCCGGAGCCCGTGGACATCTCTCCGGGAGGGGGGCGGCGGGGCAGGCGAACGGCAGCGGACGGGCCGAGGCGAGTCGGCCCAGCGAGGGGCGGCTCCGCTACGGAGAGTCCGTGCCGGGGCGGGGGGGAGGAGGAGGAGGGGAAGGGGGGGCGCGGAGGGGGGATGCGCCCCTTGACAGCGCTATATATCGGGTGTCCGCGGAGCAAACCATCTGCGGGGCGAGGGGAGGGAGAGAGGGCGCGGAGGAGGGGTAGGGTCGGCTGAGCCCCGCGCCGTAGGCGGTGCCTCTCCGCGCAGCGCTGCGCTGCTCTCCGCGGCGGAGCTGGGGCTGCGGGGCGCGGAGCCAGAGCCGCGGGGGGGGAGGGAATGTGGGGGGGTTGTCTCCAGGTGTGCGTGCGCTCGTGGGAGTAACGCCGCGGAGACAACGAGCCCCGCTCTGCGGGTCAGACCCCCCGCTCCTCGCCTCCGAGGGCGGAATATACCGCAAAGGGCTGATCGCGAAAATGCGACCAGCGGACCATCGCTTGCTGTCTTTAAGGGTGCAGCCACTTGGCTAAGCGCGACCCTGGGCTCTGCCCGCAACCACACCTTCATTCGCTTCTCCTCTTGCCTCTCTTGCGAGGTCGGGAGATTGCTTTTTCCTCCGTATCAACCCGTGCCTAGCCCGGCTTCCCACTGCCGAGCGAGCGGCAGGAGGGGGCCAGCCGTGGGCTGCGGGTAAGGCCCCCGCCCACCGGGATTTCCCCAGCCCAGTGCCCTCTGGAGGGGGCAGAGGCAGCAGGAGTCGCGGCACTCACAGGTGGATTTGCCATTTGTGGGGAGCAACTCAAAAAGTCTCTGGAACTGAGAGAAAAGCTGCGTTTTGATGGCATCAATAACTTGAGGTGCAGCTACAGACTGTGTCCGAAGGCTTCTGCATCCTCAGAACAGTTAATTAAATGCCAGTTAATGGGGTGGTTTACAGCTGTGTCCGAGAGCAAAGTAAACACGACAGCTTTTCAAGCCACTCCTGGGTTTTTGTAACAAATTCCACTTAGAGAGCCCACTGGAGAGGGGTGACACAACATCCACCAGAAATGCTGATATGCAAATTCAACAGGGGCATAAATCAAGAATAATAGTAAAGTATCAACCAACAACCTGTGTCCCTCCCCAAAATGCCCCTTCTTTCCAAGACAAATAGCTGGCCTTTGGTTCCTTGTTGGCCTTCGCAGTCCTGCCCAGAGAGTGAAGCAGAAGAAGAATCTGCTTTGTGGAAAACAATCTAATGGCCACAACAGGTGGAAAGATCTTGTCCCATAATTTTTACTCCCAGTTTTTCCCTTCCATTTCCCTCCCAGACAAGTGGAACCTTCCTGGTTGCTGTCTCACAACTTTCCTGGCACCGCCAGCCACCTTTTCTCCCAGCACTTTACACTCCATTCCCTGCCAACTGTGTGGTCTTACTTGGGGCCACTTAATGCTGTATAAACCTCGGCTTCGCCCGCTGGGGCTCGAGCCACATCAGAGCAGGGTTTAGCAGAGACTTTTCCAACTGAAACCTGACATTTCTTGAACCACCGAAAGAGGCAGCTGAGCCTGCAATTGGATCTCTTGAACTTGGTTTGACACCACCATGCTCTGGCTGGGTCCCTCGTGCTGAATGGTGAAAGGGGAATGCGCTGGACGTTGGTGGTGCTCTGCCTCCCCAGTTAACTTTATCCATTTATATGGCTATGTATGTGTGTGAAGATGCTGCAGGGGAAGAGATACGAGTTTACTTTTGTCTCCATCTAGGTTGTTTATACAGGTGTGGGCTGAACGCTTTCCCTGCTAAAGATTAATGGGAGAAAGAGCTGAATTCTTTAAACAAAGAAGAAACTGGTACCCAGTCTTAAAAGCCACAATGGCAAATCTCACCTTTCGTGCTTAGCTCTGCCTTGAGGGATTAAAGGTAACGCATAACAGACTTATCATTTAATTAAGGGATTGGTGGGGAGGGTGTGGGTGGAAATAGCCAAATTCTCAGATGGCTTTTGCCTGCTTCTTGATTACTAAAGGAAATGGGAAATGTAACGGAATAAATCAGGAGTGGACCTCGGGGGTGATTGCAGTTTTATGCCCAACAAAACGGAGTAGACCTGACTCCTCTTATGTCCATCAAACTGCTAATTCTGAGACCCTGAAGATAATAGCATTTTCAGGATAAAGTATTTGATGTGGCTGGGGCATTGTGTCATGACTTGGATCATTTATGCTCTCTGTGTGCTGAGGAGGGAGAATGTTCCTGGTATATCAGGGCAGCAGTTTTTTTCCCTTTACTGAACCATGCCTTTACTGATCTATGCCCAGACTCTGAGGCCAGCATCCTCCCCTGTTTCAGGGTCTGCCCGTGATGCTGCATGTAGTGCCAGGGAAGCCTAGGTCTGCAAAGACCAGACAGCATGTGGAGGGAGAACAGCAGCTAAACCAGTTCCTGTGTGGAAAGAAGCTATAGAGAAGGTCTTACCCAGGAGCTCTGCTTCTGCCACCATCGTGGGTCCTGAGGTCACAAAAAAGCAGCTTTTCTCTGCTGAGGAGGGTTGGACAGGTGCAGCAGGACAGAATGGTGTTTTCTCTCACAGTTTTCCAGGAAGCAATAAATACATTTAACCAATGAAAGAGGAGTCTGTGAAAACCAGGTTTCTCCTTTATCTGTGCAACAGATCAGGGTGTTTCATGCTGCACGTGAGGCCTGGTGAGGCATGGTGCTGGGTGAGTGCATCCCCAGGTGAGGCAGAGGGGGAATAATCCTTTTGTTGTCTTCCTAAAATTACAGAATAAATTATAGCAAAAACTATCCAGAGTCCAAGTCTGTAAAGCACGGGTTATCTCCAAGGTTAGGAGGCACAACTGCTAAAAATCTCATGTCTTTTGCTTTCATCCTCTGGGGTGCTGGCAGAGACACAGCAGGCTGGAGGAGGCAGAGGCAGTGTTTGTGATAAAGAGCTTCAAACAAGGCTTTCCTTCGGCATTCAAACTTGGCCACGTTATGGAGTCACTGAGCTCTGGTGTGAAGGGCACTTCACCTATTCTTGGCAAGATCTTGGTGTAATGAGGCAGTTTCTGCTCATTTTCTTAGGGTGGTGAGCAAGGGGAGGAGGACAGCATCTGCAAAGGTGTCAGTCTCCACGACTCTCTCCACAACTGTCTGCAACACACCCCCAAGCTGTGTGGAAGGCATGTGGGGCTTCTGCTGTGAAGGCATCCTTGGTATTGCAGCTCCTGTAGGAAAAGCAGGTGGATCAATTATAATGTTTAAGTGCTACTTAGAGCCAATTGCATCGTGGAGTGGCTCAGCTCCTCCAGTAAAGGCAGCCAGTGAGGCCATGCAGCGCCCCTCACTCCCCCACCAATCCCACCCCTGCTGTTTGCCTGTGCCCTGGGTGCCCTGTCCTTGACCAGCAATAGGGATTATTAGGAATTAGGGTGTGTCTGTGTGTATTTGGGGGGGGAATGTCCCCAAAACTGTCCTTCCACCATATAAGAAAATTTAAAACTACTTAGTGGGTCAATCCATGTCAAATAAAGCAAACAGGGGATAAAATGATCAGAGGGCTGGGGCATCTCTCCTACGAGGCCAGCCTGAGGGTGCTGGGGTTGTTCAGTCTGGAGAAGAGAAGGCTCTGGGGAGACCCTGTTGCAGCCTCCAGTATCTGCCTGTGGGAAAGCTGGAGAGGGGGCTGTTTACAAGGGCTTGTAGTGATGGACAAGGGACAATGGTTTTAAACTACAGCAGGGTAGGTTTAAGGTTGGACGTGGGGAAGAAGTTCTTTGAGGGTGGTGGAACACTGGAATAGGTTGCCCAGAAAGCTGGTGGAGGCCCCATCACTGGAAACATTCAAGGTGAAGCTTGCTGGGGCTCTGAGCAACCTGCTCTAGTTGAGGTTGTCCCTGCTCTCAGCAGGGCATTGGACTAGATGAGCTCTGGAGGTCCCTTCCAACCCGGGGCATTCAATGACGCTATAAATGGCAGGGCGGGGGGAAGCATTTACTAGAATTTATCTCGCCTACTGAACGTGACCCTTCCCATCAAGGGCCATGGTTAACGAGTCACCCCGGCGAAGGCCGCGCTCGGCCCCATCCCCTGCACCACCAGAGGCCACTCTCGGCTCCGGGAGATCGCCGCTGTGCCGTGGGAGCGGTGAGGGGCTGCTCGCACCGCTCGGGGCTGCGGGGTCCGGCTCCCCGCTCAGAGCCTCTGCGCCCAAGCGGGGACGTGCTTTCCAAATAACGATAATAAGAAAACAACCCGCGTAGCTCTGGCCTTTGAGACGATAATTTCCCCAAAGGGGAGCTCGCCCGGCAACACGAGGCGACACCACCTTCCCCGAGGGAAGAAATCGCTCCCTCTTCATTATCCTCCTCCCGACGCTTCCAGTGCCATAATGACATTATCAGCTCTAAAGCTCGCCGTTCTCCCCGGAGCCTGGCCAGCACTGAGGCTTGCTCAGGTATCCCCAAGCCCCAGCAGCGTTTTCCCCGCGGAATGGCCAGGCGAACGCTCTAAATACCTCCTGGCGCCAGAAGAAAGTTCTCATGTAATAGATACCTGCTGGTGTGAGAACACGGATTCTGCTCACTTTGTCAATCAGCCCAGGTTGGAGGGGGTGTGGGGAGGGGGATGTGGTGATTTCTTTTAATTAAAAAAAAAGTGAATGAAGGATTTTTCACTAATTCTGTTTTTTTAAATGATGCCAGGAGATGTCCTGTTAGCATAAAAGGACAGAAGTCATGGTGCTGTCTGAAACACAGCTTACTTTAATCTCTTGGAGCAAATTAGCTGGAATAACAAGCAAACACCAGGCAAGAGGAAACACCGTGTTAGTCTCCTCCTTGTGTTTCACTCTGAGAGGGAAGCCCACCAGAGCAAGGCGGAAGAGATGGGGCAAGATAACACTACTACAGCACTTCATTATGTTTGAATGCTCCAGGACACTCATTTGCTTTGGCTGGGCTGCAGCACAGCAGACTGTGGCTTCTCTACTACCTGAGTTCGTGGGGGCTCTCAGATGGGGGCACACAGCTGGTGAGGCAGCTTTGTGATCAGCAGGGGGAAAAAGTCACTGCCCAGAGCTGTCCAGAGTCAAAGACAGCTCCATCACTCTGGCATCGCATCAGACTGCATTGAGGGAAGGCTGCAAAAGGTGGTTCTGACAATGATTTCTAGGCAGAACAGACACAGTTCTGCTCATCTGCAGTCTCAACCTGTACAGGTGGGTCTGTAGTCACGAAGGAAGAGCTTAAAGTGTTCAGTTAAAAATTCAGCTGTGATGCTTTAATGCCAATTTTCCCACTTTCTGAATGCTTGTTTTCATATCTTACGTAATATCAAACCAGGGACTTTGTTCTTTTCACAGTACTCCTTCCAAAAGTTGCATCCTACTAATGTAGTAGTGCTTTAAACTTTATGTAGCTTACATGTTCCAGAGTCTCCCAGGATGCTCCCTGCCATGATCTTAGTCTTCTCTTTGCAGCCATTTCTTGATGATGGAAGCTGAGTACTTCAGGAGGGTTTCTGTCCTTCATTCCTATATTAGGGAGCAGATTTCATTCTTAGAAAAAGCTATTCATATTTCAGATAATGATGATCAGACTTGTAAGAGACAACCCCAGATAATTTAATAACAGAATAAACCTTAAACCAGTGACACTGGGAACTGGAGATCTCTTTTTCTGGACCTTTACAGTTTTTATTTTGGGGGTTCATTGTTCATAGAAGGCAGTGGTGAGGTCAGACCTTTGTCCTTTGCCTTTCCTTACTTTAACATTGGAATTATGTTAATAGCTAATTATCAAATCAGTATAAAAAATACCCAACTTAAGCTCTTTCTTTCTCTTTCTGTCTTCTTCTTTCTGTTTTTCTTTCAGTACCAGAGTTTCTGGGAAGGATGAACCCATGGTATTAAAGGAAACCTGCACACATCATACAAGAACCTTTTTGTTTCAGAATTATTATTTACAATTAAACAGAGCAGTTAACAACCTTGCACAACTGGAGTTATTCCTTCTGTTTTGAATGGATGCCTGTGAAGAAAAAAAAATGACAACACTACTGAACAAGTTCATCAACTATGTCTAGGTCTTTTCCTGAGGACTTTGTTAAAATAGGAAACATTCACACCAAAATAGAATTGCATTTGGCATAAATCTGGGGGGAAAAAAAAAAGAGAGCTTGACTAAGGACCTCTTGATGCAACTAAAAATATACAGTAATGGATTCCACAGTCCCTCTGGGAGGGAGACTGCCATCATCCTCTCTCAGGAATGTTTTCCTGTATGATAAGTGTCCTGGGCTTAAGGACACTTCCAAATTCTCTCACAGGTATACTCTGCATAACATAGATGGCTATCAGCACATAAAAAAGCAAGCATTAAATACTGTCTTTGGAAGCAAGCACTACATGACAGACATGTTCTGCTGTTAAATAAGCTTCTCATAATGAAGTGTATCATGCTTTTGCTGAGGAAGAAAAGACAGATTCCATCAGAAAGCACCCAGGGCCTTTTCAAAAGTGTTGTCCACTTCAAAATAAAATTGGATCTTCATAGAAACTACCAAAAAAATCCCTTAAATGCTAATTACTGTTTTCTACTATGCCACTAGCTGCCCGTTTCTGAGTAAAGATTATTAAGAAGCAATATTAAGAGCAATTAACAATGTAAATGAAACCATAAGCAAAGAATTTCTGGTACTGAGGTGCTACTGGAAATGAAAAGATGGATTTTTGGAGAAGGAGATACTGATGGACAGGACAATGGCTCATACTGCTTCTTCTGAAGTTAATTTCAGTAGCAGTGCTGTGTGCACTTTTCCTAGGGACAGCCTACCCTCACAAATATCCTTGCACATCCCAGAGGCCGTAAAATTCCCACCTAATCCAAGGGATAGACCAATGCACTGAATAGTAACATTAGAGAAGTATAGGCATATATTTACATACATGTAGTTCAGAAGTTATGGATGCAGGGGATGGGGAAGTAGAAGTTTTATTCCTATCATTAAACAGTAAAATCCTCAGTATTAAACCATGCAGTCTTCTTGAAAGCAGGACCAGAATTGTGGAATGGCTTGCATAAGCACATTTCTGTTGCTTCCTGGGATAAAAATTAATGGAATAATCTCCTAGGAATTTCAATTCTTTCCACTCACTTTCTCATTTTTATTTTGGTGGTCAATGTACTTACTAAAGGCACGAAATAATTATGATTTAGGTAGGTCTGCCCTATATATAGTTGATGTGCTACTAATCATTAAAATCTACAACTTATGTTCTGGAAGAAATCGATAAGTTCAACCAGATATAATTTTATGAAATTTACTCTGTTAAAGCTGAAAGATGAATTAGAGAAAGCCACGATTAAGCAGATGTTTGTGTTCATGTGGTCTAAACAAATGAGGGCCTCAAGAATCAGTATTGCTCCTCACCTCCATCAGCTTCACAAGATGAATTTTCCTCCCATTACTTCAAAAGTTAAAAATTATTTGTTAGGTTGGAAACATTTACATTTGGCTTGGCTGTATAGATGTGCTTAAAACAAATGGCTTGCCAGAAATCAGTTTCCTGTGTCAGATCCAGCCAGACACCAAAACCAGCTCTGGAGGAAATCCAAGCAGTAGCTGCTGCATTTATCAAGGACTCTGATGGATCCTCAGGATTAGTCATGTTGCTGAGCTTGGAGCAGCTTTTCTTGTGGAGACAGATTTCCTTGTTCTGCAATATGCCTTTACACTGAGCTTGGCTGAGAAGAAAGCTTTCCAAACCCACTGCTCCTGAATTGAATTTCTGACATATGCACTGCTTTGTCTCACTCTAGCTTCATGAGTTGGTTTGGATCCCACCAGTAGACTTACTCTTCAACATGTTTTGTTAAACAGGACTAGTATCAAACCTTGGGGGACACCACCTACTAGTGACTGGCTTCAGCCAGAATAGATGTCACTGATCACAATCTTTTGATTGTGGCAGTTCAGCCAGTTTTCAGTGCAGCCAGCTGTCCATTTGTATAGCTTGCATTTCACCTGCTTGTGTGGATGGCACAGTCAGAAGTCTTGCTGAAGTCAAGATAAACCACAGCCATTGCTCTTCCCTCATCCACCAAACCAGTCTCATTGTCAAAGGCTGTTGTGTTGGTCAGCCATGACCCTCCAAAATCCCCTTCAAAAATACAGAATCATCCTGGTTGGAAAGGACCTCCCAGTCCAACCAAACCTACAACAACAAAAAACCTAAATACCCCACCATTTGAAAAAAACACAAGCCTCCCTCCATGCCTCCCTTAGAACTTGTCCTGAAGCACCATATCAGGAGAAGATGCCTCACCCACCTCTCTATGCCCTCCTGTCAGGGAGCTGTAGAGGTCAATGAGCTCCCCCCTCAGCCTCCTCTGCTCTACACTAACCATGCCCAGCTCCCTCAGCCTCTCCTCACACCACTTGTTCTCTCAGCCCCTCAGGAGCTTGGCAGCTCCTCTGGACACATTCCAGCCCCTCAGTGTCTGTCCTGAATAAGGGGCACAGAGCTGAACCCAGCACTTGAGATGAGGCCTCCCCAGGCCCCAGCACAAGGGCACCATCCCTGCCCTGCTCCTGCTGCCCACGCTGGTCCTGATCCAGGCCAGGATCCTGGTGGCCTTCTTGTCCCCCCTGGGCACACACTGGCTCATGTTCATGCTCAGCTGGGTGTTACCAGGACCCCCAGGTCCTTTTCTGCTGGTCAGTTTCCAGCCACTGTTCCCCCAGCCTGGAGCTGCTGGGGGCTGTTGTGACCAAAATGCAGGACCCAGCCCTTGGCCTCATTGTTCCTCATCCCATTGGCCTCAGCCCATCAATCCAGCCTCTCCCAGTCCCTCTGCAGAGCCTCCTGCAGGAACCTCCCTGATCACCATGACTTCTCAAAGGTAACTGAGACTCTCACACTAACCTTAGAGCCTTGGAATTTCTGAAGGCCAACCTCACCAGTGTAGACCCAGGTGAAGAAGGCACTGAGTACTTTGACCTTTTCCATATCTTTGTCAACAGGTCTCCTGCTCCATTCAGGAGGGGTTCCACATTTCTCCCTCTGGCTTCTGATGTATACACACAAGCCTTTCTTGTTGCTCTTCATTCTCTTGACACATTCAGCTCCAGACTGATGACTTATTCCCACGCCTGCATGCTCAGACAGTGTCTCTATGTTCCTCCTGAGTCTTCTGTCCCTTCTTCCACTGCTTGTGTGTTTCATTTTATGTCCGAGTCCCTGCTGTACCATTATGGTGACCCTGGCCAAACAAAGAAACACAATACATTTTAAATATGCTTTTTTTTCCCCCCCTAAATTGGAAAAAAAAAGACTGTTTTAGCTCTTGTAGTGTAATCTGTTACACAGAACCAGCAGGTCCTTTGCCTCTTTGCTTATACCCATGGAAAACAATCTTTTGAAGACTTTTTATTGTAAATTTATCAAGATCGCCATAAAGCTGAATTTATCAAATTCAACATGAAGGGGAAAAAGAACATTCAGCTGCTGGACAATTACTCTTCAATGGTGACACCTCAGCATGGGGTACACCAAAAAGCACTCGGGGGACTCATTAATACACCAGTTTGGACTATATTTCCAATATATTTGAAACTGCAATGACAGGAAAGGCTATCTCAAAGGGCCCGATCTCAGTGTAATGAATTCTAATAAAGCCAGAAAACAAGGCTGCCTTTATGGGGAATGGGAAAGTAGATATTACCTTAGCACAACAGGGAAAAGCCTGGAAGATGGCCAAGACCTTTCCTTTTTGTGTAACCATTAAGGGAAATTTATTGATTGTATCTCATGAGACTTAATTTAACAAAAAAAAAAAAGAAAAAAAAGAAAAAGAAGTAAAAGAAAAAAGAAAAAGTGTCCATAACTGCTGGAAGGTATGTGACATAGTAGGTGTAAATACAGTAGGGATGGCCTGGAATACCAATAATTTGTGGAATAATGGAAAGTTTTAAGATAGTTCTATCTAGGATCTATCAGTCAGAGGAATCTGTTGATTTACCACCCAAAGAACTGGACATATTGATAAAAAGCTACTCCTAGTAGCTCAGGGAATGATGACTTGGCAAAAGCAGCAGGCTGAGGACCATCAGGGAGTGTGAGATAGATTGCTGGCACAAAGCCTGACTATATGCAACCTGTCAGTTTAGTACCATTAGCTCCCAGATTCACTAGTAAAAGATATTTTCATTCCAACTAACAATTTTCTGGTAAAACATGAAATGTTTAGCTATATTTAGCTCTTTGGTAGATCTGAGCTCCTGCACTGTTAAGAAGCACTGAATAATATTAAAGAGTATTAATGAGCTCAATTAATCTCAAACCACATGTGATTTTTGCTGTCTCCATGTGTGCTGGATTTCCACACAAACCCACTTCATTTAAATGTTCTGTGCACTGATATCTCCTCATACAGGCAAATTAACAGATGTGGGCTTCTGATAACATAGGATCATATGGAAAGAGGGAATCCAGTGTTTGCATGGCTAAACACACCCCTGCCATTTGAGCAGCCTTATAGAAATAGCTATAATAACATAACAAAGTGAGTAGGAAGCTCTATATCTAATTTTATTCTCCAATGCAGATGTCTTCTGGATTTATAACAATGGTTTCTCACCCTATTGTAAGTTTATTCTGTGGAAACTTCAGTAATTGAAGTTGTACCAGAAGAAAAATTGGCTGAATGTGTTTTTCTGTGCAACCAGCTATTCCTCCTACTCCCACTTGTGTCTGCTAGCATTGTGTGGAACCTAGAAGTTATGTCCAGGTGGTGAAAACTGACAAGAAAGCTTTGCTCTGCATCATACCTAACATTTCTGAGTATAGGAAAGTAGCAGTGAGAAGTTGTGGGAGAAACAAGAAGAGTCAGGCTGCTATTTGGCAGTCAAAATCTATTATCATAACAGTTACATTTACGAAATAAATAAACAGACTAATGTAGAGAGAAAATACTCATGTGCTTGGGCATCTCTAACACTTCCTGTTCTGCACTTGACTTTTCTACCATCTAGTGTTTACTCTGAGGATGTGTTATTGATGCTCAGTATATTCACAGAGTTACCATGGTTGAAAAAGATCCTTAAGATCACCTCATCCAACAGTCAACCCAGAAAAAAAGTCTTCAAAGCTGATGTGAAAAAGAAAAACCAGACTTGCAGCTTTAATATTCTGTCTGAGCTCCAGCCCTGCTACAGACTGAGTCCTTTAGCCTCCCTTTGGGATAAAAAAACCCAAAACAAACAAACAAAAAAAACCCCAAACAAACAAAACCCCAAAAAAACCTCACCAAAAAAAAAAAAAACACCCAAAAAACAACCAAACAAAAACCCAACAAAAAATCCAAAACAAAAGAAAAACACCAACCCCCCCCCCCAAAAAAAAGAAAGAAAGAAAAGGGGTGTTTAAATTCATTCCAACCTCATCTGCACGTCATCCTGTTGGGCAGTCTCGGAGTTTAGTCTACAAAAGCATGTCAAAGATCCTGTGTGCTCCAGCTCTCCAAGAGTCCCTTAGGCCCAGAGGTGCTAAGTAGTTTCCCCTCTTTGTACTCTACATGCAGCCCAGAGATTGTAAATGCAACAGCATGGGTTGGAAATTCGAGTTTTTCTTCAGTTTGGAAAACAGAGCCACCATAATGAACAATAATTTCTATGGAGGAGGAACATATTTGCACTAGCCTAGTAGATCTATCCAGAAACAAAGTTAGTTTTCCCAAGATAAAATCAAAATAATAACTGAAAATCTAGTGAGGTGGTCCTGCAGTGATTACTGTGGCAAAGACAGGAATCAGGAAAGCACTCTGTGGTAGACTGTGCAAAGCCATATGATGTAACTGTCCTATTCCTGCACTGCTGCTAATGCAGTGAAGGTTCTGAAGGTATTGCAGCTTTTTCCATTTTCTCTGACACAGGTGAAGGCTTATGAACAGGAACAGGATAGAATAAATTAAATTTTATGCAAAAATTCCATAAGCATTTCTGTCAATTTGTCTGTCATCTAGTGCCACTGGTATATATATAAAAGTTGTCATGACTTTGTAGGGAAACTGGTCATATTGAAATGATTAAAGCAAGTCAGAGGGAGAATTATCCAAGAATTCCCTAGTGGTTTATGGATGAGCTGGCATATACAGTATTTACCATACCATAATTCATACAAGTCTTACTTACTATCTCCATGAGTGACAATAGCATATCTGGAAAACATCTGCCCTGGAAAAGGACACATCAACTGCTCTGCTTGAAAAATGGAGATATAGTATTACTCTATGTCAGCCATGCATATCATATGTGGTATGAAATGTCTTCAGCAGTATAAGAACAGGGAGTACATGTTTCGNAGATCTGAGCTCCTGCACTGTTAAGAAGCACTGAATAATATTAAAGAGTATTAATGAGCTCAATTAATCTCAAACCACATGTGATTTTTGCTGTCTCCATGTGTGCTGGATTTCCACACAAACCCACTTCATTTAAATGTTCTGTGCACTGATATCTCCTCATACAGGCAAATTAACAGATGTGGGCTTCTGATAACATAGGATCATATGGAAAGAGGGAATCCAGTGTTTGCATGGCTAAACACACCCCTGCCATTTGAGCAGCCTTATAGAAATAGCTATAATAACATAACAAAGTGAGTAGGAAGCTCTATATCTAATTTTATTCTCCAATGCAGATGTCTTCTGGATTTATAACAATGGTTTCTCACCCTATTGTAAGTTTATTCTGTGGAAACTTCAGTAATTGAAGTTGTACCAGAAGAAAAATTGGCTGAATGTGTTTTTCTGTGCAACCAGCTATTCCTCCTACTCCCACTTGTGTCTGCTAGCATTGTGTGGAACCTAGAAGTTATGTCCAGGTGGTGAAAACTGACAAGAAAGCTTTGCTCTGCATCATACCTAACATTTCTGAGTATAGGAAAGTAGCAGTGAGAAGTTGTGGGAGAAACAAGAAGAGTCAGGCTGCTATTTGGCAGTCAAAATCTATTATCATAACAGTTACATTTACGAAATAAATAAACAGACTAATGTAGAGAGAAAATACTCATGTGCTTGGGCATCTCTAACACTTCCTGTTCTGCACTTGACTTTTCTACCATCTAGTGTTTACTCTGAGGATGTGTTATTGATGCTCAGTATATTCACAGAGTTACCATGGTTGAAAAAGATCCTTAAGATCACCTCATCCAACAGTCAACCCAGAAAAAAAGTCTTCAAAGCTGATGTGAAAAAGAAAAACCAGACTTGCAGCTTTAATATTCTGTCTGAGCTCCAGCCCTGCTACAGACTGAGTCCTTTAGCCTCCCTTTGGGATAAAAAAACCCAAACCAAACAAACAAACAAAAAAAACCCCAAACAAACAAAACCCCAAAAAAACCTCACCAAAAAAAAAAAAACCAACCAAAAAACAACCAAACAAAAACCCAACAAAAAATCCAAAACAAAAGAAAAACACCAACCCCCCCCCCCAAAAAAAAGAAAGAAAGAAAAGGGGTGTTTAAATTCATTCCAACCTCATCTGCACGTCATCCTGTTGGGCAGTCTCGGAGTTTAGTCTACAAAAGCATGTCAAAGATCCTGTGTGCTCCAGCTCTCCAAGAGTCCCTTAGGCCCAGAGGTGCTAAGTAGTTTCCCCTCTTTGTACTCTACATGCAGCCCAGAGATTGTAAATGCAACAGCATGGGTTGGAAATTCGAGTTTTTCTTCAGTTTGGAAAACAGAGCCACCATAATGAACAATAATTTCTATGGAGGAGGAACATATTTGCACTAGCCTAGTAGATCTATCCAGAAACAAAGTTAGTTTTCCCAAGATAAAATCAAAATAATAACTGAAAATCTAGTGAGGTGGTCCTGCAGTGATTACTGTGGCAAAGACAGGAATCAGGAAAGCACTCTGTGGTAGACTGTGCAAAGCCATATGATGTAACTGTCCTATTCCTGCACTGCTGCTAATGCAGTGAAGGTTCTGAAGGTATTGCAGCTTTTTCCATTTTCTCTGACACAGGTGAAGGCTTATGAACAGGAACAGGATAGAATAAATTAAATTTTATGCAAAAATTCCATAAGCATTTCTGTCAATTTGTCTGTCATCTAGTGCCACTGGTATATATATAAAAGTTGTCATGACTTTGTAGGGAAACTGGTCATATTGAAATGATTAAAGCAAGTCAGAGGGAGAATTATCCAAGAATTCCCTAGTGGTTTATGGATGAGCTGGCATATACAGTATTTACCATACCATAATTCATACAAGTCTTACTTACTATCTCCATGAGTGACAATAGCATATCTGGAAAACATCTGCCCTGGAAAAGGACACATCAACTGCTCTGCTTGAAAAATGGAGATATAGTATTACTCTATGTCAGCCATGCATATCATATGTGGTATGAAATGTCTTCAGCAGTATAAGAACAGGGAGTACATGTTTCATTTCCAAATGCCCCAGACTAGACTCTGATGTCCTTTCTCAGGATAAGTACTTCTTACTCCCTGAGTAGTCTAATGGAAAAATGGGTATGTGTTTTTCCTAGTCTGCAGGAGTTCAGGTTGCTCTATGAATGAATCCCAGCAGGGCTAAAATAATTTTCCCACGTTACTAAAGAATTATCTTGCACTGAATTATAATTGTTCTTCACGTTCTTATGCAGAGATTGGCATTAGGAAAAGGAGAGGAAAGGTTAAAGAAGGTGTTTTTGCAGATTTAAACCAAACTGCTTCGTTTTTAAAGCTGCTCTCTTCCTTTTCAGCTGTCATGCATGTTTTGGCTAGCATGATTAAAGTATATTCCTAATCCCTAGAACAGCATTTTTTCCCATAAGAACCAGCAGCAGCTGCAGCTTGAACATGTTTATCAACACACCCACCTGTGTTTTTGTCATGAACCACCAATGATGCCATAACTCCTCCTGTTCTTTCCACTCCGTAGGTGTTTTTACTGTCTTTCCAAAGAACTGGATTATTTCCCATTCCATACAGTATTCTACCAAACTGGACTTTGCTTTAATGGAAAAACTCCAGAAAGATCAGACCTGTAGCAATTACAAGAGGCAGTAAATACACCCTGCCCATTTTAAAGAAATCTCAACTCTTTAAAAAACAACTATTTTTGAGAAATAACCAAAGTTTTTTTGCTGCTACTGTGGACTTTGCCCTCTTTTTTCACAGAGCTTACTAAAGTACTGAACCCAACAACATGTTATGGTTTGTTTTCTGGCTCAGGATACAGATAGAGTAATGGGAAAAAGTTGGCTTTATGAGCATCTAGAACATTTGCAGTGATTCTCTTTCTTCAGCAGTTATATTTTGTCATTAGAGAGTGTGAATATTTTCATTCTTATTAACAGTGTGATCTTTAGCCAAAGAATTATCTAATAGAACAGCTGGGACACTTTGAACTGAACTGTGAACTTAAACTGAGTTCACAACTCAGACAACTTTGCCTTGGCATAGCTACTTTTTTTTTTATTGTACTAAACAATGATCTAATTTCTTTTTTCACCAATCCCTGTGCCCATCAGGTATTCTTACATTAACTAAACTAAGGTTAGGAGTGGAGTTAAGGTTTAGGTGGAGATAAAGATCTGTGGAGCATCTGTTACGCTATGTTCATTTAAACTGCAGTTCCAGTTTATTTTGTTCACTAAACGTGGGTTTTCATTGACTATCCCACATACTTTTAAGTAATATTTTTTTCCTCTCCTTACAAAAGTCTGTTCTTCGATAGAAAACACTGTGGCCTAAACTAGAAATGTGAGAAGAGTTCTATTTATTATCTCGTTAGTTCCAGAAGAAGAATCTCCAGCAGTTAGAGAAGACTGAGTCGAGTTTAATGGTAGTTTATGGGCTCTGTCTCTTAGCAGAACCATGTACAGTTTACAACTGTTTCCAAGATGTGCAGGTGCATGGTGAGAAAATGAGCCTCTACTGAAGTCGTATTATAGACACTTAGTTACAAGTGTTTCAGTCACATAGCAAGAAATTAACAATGCTGCATTTGTTTTCTTTTTAATATTTCTCGTATTTCTTATTCTCATTCCAAAGGAATGCATTCTAATCCAAGGACACATTCTCATACATTCATTAATCCTGCTGCTCTAAAATGTTTCACATGAAAAGTTAAAATCAGATGGCTTTATGTGTTCCAACTGGGCTTTTGTAAAACAGGCTCATCCTTGAACTTGTCATCTGCTGAGGTATTAAATTCCAGATTTCACTCAATTACACGATCTTAAGAATCTGGCAAGTTGCCATTTCTTGCTCAACTTTGAACAAATGTTATTGCATCTAACTGTTTAATTTCAGGAATCCCTCAATTAGAAGTGATCCTTAACAGGAAGCTGTTCATCTTTTAAAAATTTACCTATGAAGGGAATGCAAATGTCACTTAGCACCATATTCTGTTAAGACTAAAAGACTTCTTTTTTTTCACCCAGAGTTTAGCAAGCACGAGTTGATAAATTAATATTTACTTCAGAGCTGCCTGTGATTTTTCCTCACATTTGAAGGCAGTATAACAGAAACCTGATACACTCTTTGCAGAAATATTCTTTGATAGTTAAGATGATCAGTTGATTTAAGCTACATTTAATTACAGCAAAAATTGGTCTAAAATGGGGCAAAGTTTAAAAGAATAAAACATTTCAAAGAAATCAGTTAAATAAAAGTAAGCATGCAATGTTAAAAGCTGTTGTCTCAGATAAACCCTTGTCTTCCCTAAAGTAATTGCTTACAATAAATTCCCCCCTTAAATAACATATTTTTATTTTTCTGAGCCAACTTTCTGAGACACTTTCTGATCAAAGACAACATGTCTTTGCTTCTGTAGCAGTACTCAAAAACCAAGTTCACTGTTTTTTGGACTGTTTTACTGGATGTATCTAATTGCAACATAACAGTTTCACAGAATCTGCACTACCTGTACTAAAATCCATACTAAAATCTATTAATCATAAAAATATTACCATAACTGCAGACTTCAGCTGTCAAATGGTACATGGAATGTTGCTACCTAAAAAGTGTAGCTTGCATCTTGGGGGAGATTTTTACATGTTACCTGAGGTGGTTTAGACAAGCAAATCTGCATTTTAAGCTTAAATTTGCATGCAAATGGGAGAAATTATTTTTCAGCATGTCTTCTATGTTTCCTTTTCTCTCAGTTGGACTGAGACCATGTAGGACTATGACTGGTCTCCTTGTCTACACAGCAAGGGAGATGGGTGTTCAAAGGGTGGTGAGTGAGCTCCAGAGTCAGAACCCTCCTGGATGAGTGTGAAGGGAAGGCAGTAGCTTAAAAATGGCTGCAGGAGAAACTGGGAAGAGATGAGGGAGGAGGGATGAGATATGAATAGCTGGGGGGGTGGGAGAGACTCATGAGAAGGACAAAAGGTCTCTCAAAAAAAGGGAGACCAAGAGAAGTGAACAGCTGTTGTAAGGGCAAGGAGCCCGGGAACCAGTAGCTGGGAAAAGACTGACTTGAAATGGGATCTACAGAAGCTAAGCCAGGAACAGCTGAGAGAATGCAGGAAGGAAGGACTTTTGGGCATCTGAGGCTCACACTGCTGCAGGTAGAGGGCAGCTCAGCCAGCCACCTTGAAACCTGCACCAAGAGGGAGTGCAAAACAGCTTCTGAGCATAGGAAAAACTAATCAGGCTTTTCAGTTATGGACTCATGAAGGGGAAAACAGGCTCCTGAACAGTCAGAAGTTGTATTCTACTTCTGAATATAAAATGAGGAGGGCAGGAATAGCCTGGATTTTCTGTGGGAAAACACACAAATGCGCACATCTGCACTTTGCACTCTAGATGTCACAGGTGGAGGGAACATGAAGGGGAGAGATCTGGGCTGTCACTTGGCATGGATCTGCTGGAGACACCAGACCCCCATGAGATTATAAGGATACCAGTAACTAACACATTTGCAAGACCAAAAACTCTTTGTCTTTGAGGCCAACTAGCACAGAGTAGCCTGTGTCCATGCTATTAAACTCTCATCATCCAAAAAAAGGTCAGTCTGATGTAGTTGCCTACCTGGAAGTGTCCATGAACAATGCAGGTGATGCCAGGGAGTTGTCTGGCACTCTTTCAAATATGACAAGCTATGTAGACCCACAGCTATTTTATTTTATTTTTTTTGTAATGGACTGTCCCTTACCTTAACTAGCTGTGTTATGGTCCTGCCACAGAAGACTCTGTTTACACTGGATTCATTTTCATAACATCTTCTGCCTCTCCATCACACTTGACCAACCAGGGTTGTGGATGTAGAACAAAGAACATCATCCTGGGAGAATTTAGGCATCAGCTAAATTGAATGAGAAGTAAAATCTAAACAATGTTGAAATAACAGTAGCGGGAGAGAAAGTTAGGTCAGCACTACTCCAGAATGTCTGCAGTCACCACTGGTACACAGCCTGGGGTTCTTAGGGTACTGCAGAAAACCCAGTTGTGAACTGCAACAAAGGCACACCTCCATCTGATGCTGGCAGGCTGCTTCTCCAAAGAGATTGCACTTCTGCCTACCACAGTTCTCCAGGCAGCTTCCTCTCAAGGTTTAGATTGCTCTAAGGCACTCTAAACACAGCACTGCACTCAGAACAGTCTGGCATTTGTAGCGTGTTTGGTAAACAGAGGTGTTGTGACTGTGTTAGACTTTGGCTGTTATTGAGCACTTTGGCTTCTCTAAAACATCTAAGGAGAAGCTGGGTTTTAATTCAGAAATCCCCAAATCACTTCACTTGAAAGTGAAGTGCCTCTCTCCTGATGATGCAGGCTTGAGACACTGAAGGTCTTTAAGAGATGAGAACTGATGAGAAAAGCACCAACTAAGGCAGTTTAAAAAAAAAAACCTTAAAGGTGAGCTAACATCCAGTTTCCAAGTTAGAGTTTTCAGCTGGTATCCAGTGTGCATGATTCAATTAAAGTGATTCTTTCTAAAAAATAAATAAAATTCCTCACACTTCAAGGAATCAAGTGGTTTTTCTAAAAGACACAAAATATAGGGGACTAAACAAGAGTAATTGCAATAGATGAGAATTTTACAGTAGCTATAACATGCATATTTTACTGACTGTGCTGTACCTGGATGCATATGGCATTGTGCTTCCCTGTCCAGGACATGAAGCTCCCACAACAAACAAAAACTTTACAAAACAACAGTGGGGCATGAGGATTCCAGAACTATGGCTGTGCATGAGAAATGGACCAGGTAGAACACAGATTATTGCATTTCCACTGTGATCCAAAGGGGTTTGTAACTGCAGTCAGTAGCAGACTCTCTGTAGGCTTCCACAGGCCCATGTTTTTTATCAAAAATGAGTTATTTTCTTCAGCAAGCTTCCCTGTGGCTTTTAGCAGGTTTTTGAAAGCCATGCAAGCAGAGTAAAACTCTGGCCAGTGATGCTAAAACTAAGGATATTGTCTTTTTCTATTTTTTGTAATGTATACCTGTGCAATGAAAAAGAAGAAATTCCAGCAGGGAATGTTCAAACAGCCCAGAAAGGCATCTAATGCTGGAGTTTGGAGGCTCTTCTTAACTGAAATGGCTCTGGGTCTGTAGTCCCCCAAGAAGTGCAGAATCAGAAACTTTTTGCAGAGCTCCAGGGTGTGGAAAAAGAGAAAAGTTTAAAGCATGTTTTAGATACACACAATTATGCTGTTACTTTCTTCTGCTCTTATGAGAAAAGATGTAAAAGTTTTGAGTCATGTTGTTTTCCTTCTTTATCTCTGTCCTTAGTTCTTCAGCATTCTCACAAGGAGAAAGAAGAAAGAGGCCTGATTTTCCACCAGCTATGGGAAAAGAGACATTATTGTATGCCTAGATTTTAAAAGGAGACTTGGAGATAGGAAGAGGGAGTAAGAAATCATGGGCCATTTAATTCTCCTCTCAGCACTGCTTTTGAATAATGCTGATGTGTTGTATTTTTGTATTTTTCCTTTGGCTTACTGGACCATTTTCTTTTTCTCTGTGCATTTAGTTTACTTTAGCAATGCAAGCAACAAACCCTAAGAACAGTTCTATTTGTGATTTACTGACTAGGGTTAGTGTAACTCAGCTCACCATAGAGCTGAGTTGGAAGGGACCTCTAAAGGTCATGTGGCTTTAAGCAAAAATAATAGATTCTGGGTATAATTTTCCTGTCTCAATTCCCTCATTTTTCTATAACATTAAACAGGTGAAGAGAGAGTTTATTCTCAGGTGGTCTAGGACCAGTGTACATAGGGATAAATAATACAGATTTTAGTTTCCTTTCCTGTCAACCTGCTAAACTTTACTGCAACTAAACCAAAGCTCCTGCCACAGAAATGCTCAGCCCTTGCTGTGTGAATTACCCTCTGACCATTTCCAGCCCAGATCTGATCTTCTTTAAGGTTTCCTTTGACAGTAGCAAGCTTTAGGGAAGCAACTTCATCTGTACAAACTCCTGCTAATAGTGAGAGAAAATTAGGCAGAAGAGACATTTTCTTTCCTATTTTTGTTTGGTTTTATTGTAATCTTGAAGATTTAATGACTGAATCCTTAGAGGATTAGCCAGAAGATATATATGAGTATTAGCACTGACACAATTTATATATCAGCAACTGTTTAATAATATCAAGCTGAACTCATCAGCCATCAATAGATGCCCATCAATGTCACAATATATGTCATACTCTATGAAGATAGCAAAAGATAATGAAAAATATTTAAAAAACAAAAGGATCTCCAATGACTGTTGGAATGAAAATGGAACCTACACTAATATGTGCAGGAGAAATGTAACACCTGACACCTTCGACCTCGAATTTCTGAGACTGTGTTGTTCTTGAATCTAAAATCCTGGTGTCACCAGCCCTGGAACAGCCTCCCTGAGCCACCCAGGGCTGCCCATCTGGCTGAGGACAGGCAGATGGATGTTGCTGTCTTTGGGGAAACTTGCCAAGATCTCCCATGAGCAGCTGCCTTTGGCTTGGCCTAATACAAATGGAACCCCCACGGTTTACATCTGTGGCTCTAGATGAGTCTGACCACTTGTTGCACAGGAGAAACAATTCATTTTCTTCTGGCCTGAAGAGCCTGGACTGATGGCAAGAAACAGAATCAGAATGAAGCAACATTGATGAGGCTCTGAGCAGTCTGACCTAGTTAGAGATGTCTCTGCTTGTTGCAGGGGGGTTGGACTAGATGACCTTTGGGGGTCCCTTCAAGCCCAATACACACTATGAACAAAACTGTCAGAAATGAGGCAAAGCAACAAACCAACCAAATGCCCTGTAAGAGCACAAGAAAGCTCACAGCATTTGAAGATTAGGGAAAGCCTCCAAATGATCAGAGGGTGTAACAGTGAAGTGAAAAACCACAGAGAATGGAGAGCACATCAGTAGATTTAAACAGGCCAAGGTCGAAGGTAAATCAAGGAGAACTCCTTCATTTTTTTTGCTCAAGATAATGATGGATCCATGAATCTTCCAGTGTTCAAAAGGAAGATTTCAGCAAATTACTGGGAGATTAAAGAAAGAGACTGAACAGTGTGCAAAGAGAGCATGGAGGAGAGTCACTAAAACACAGCAGGCTCTGATAGCAGAGTCCTCAGCACGACTGGTAGGGGAAACTGAATCTTGGCACCAGCAAGGGAGTCAGCACATAATGAGCTGGGCTTGCCTTGTGGGATTTGATTTGCATTGTTGTATATTCAATATCAGTCAGTGGATCTGCAGTCACAGAGTCTGATGAGCCTGTGATTGGGATGAGGATGAAAGAAACTAGATTGTAAGAGAGCAAGCTGGCCAATACCCCAGAAATACAGAGGAAAAGTCTTCCTTCATCAAGAACTAGAGGCAACAGGTACCAGAAAGAAATGTTAAAGAACACAGTGGTTGGTGTCACTGAATTACATATTCTTCAGGCCACTAGCTATTAGAAAGAAGTATCTCAAGAAAGAATCTCTTGGACATGATATACATTTATACACTAAAATTCTGCCCTTTATATTAGAGTTAATGGGTACATAATATAATTTACTGATTTTTCTATTAAGCTCACATTCTTGGCATAATCCCCTCAGCATTTAAATGAAGAATTCCCCTTGTGCGTGGTACTATGTTGATGAAAAAAGGCAAAGGGGCTCTTTTGGTAGAGATAAACAGAAATATGAACATCAAAATACCTAGCTCTCTTTTGCACAGCCTGCAGCTCTTACAGAGTAAAGCATGTGTGTTCCCTGACCAAGATCAGATTTCAGCCATGGATTCTTTTAGGGGTGACTTACACACTTTTCAAGTGGGAACTTACTTTCAGTACAGCCAAACAATAAAAGGGGGATATTGTATCTCCCTGTTCAAAGCACAGTGCTGCATAATCCATGCTGTGACTGCAGCAGTGATGCAGAAACATAACCCCAACCCCTTCTGATGAAAATATACTACATGAGGGTGACTGCAAGAGGAAAAATATTTTCAGTAAGTTCCTTGACACTTACATATTCACTCTAATAGTCCTCATTTTTCAGAAATGTCCTTTGCAGCAATTAAGTCTCAAATGCTGTGAGAAAGACTTGAGAAGCCCAAAAGTGCTTGTCACTACAAACAGGGAGCTTCTGTCAAGTATTTAAAAGTAAAAAACGTCAAACAAAACAGAATTTCTGTAGTGTAAAATTATTAGATATGACTAAACATCCATCATAGTCTTTCAGATAGGTCTTAAACTGGGACTTAAAATGGGGAAATGTCAATAAAACTGCATTTAGAATGGGAATCCATTCATACATTTAGTAAAATTATTTGGAAAAAAATCTAAAATACGTACTTAAAGAGGCTGAGGATGATTCAAAGTATATGGAAAGCATCTTTTTTTTTTCTAAAAAATAATCTTGTCATAGAACAATTAAGGCCACAACCTATGAAATTAAAGGAGTAGGA
>VYZU01020545.1:0-14339 GCA_013401355.1 Ceyx cyanopectus | reverse complement strand
TAGCAATTCATAAAAGTTCTTTGTATAAAATTTATATAATGACGGGGGGGGACGGGACGGTGCAGGGATCTGCCTCAAGGGGAATTCCATCGTGATCTATGCACGGGCTGTTTTGAAACATAAAGGTTTGTAAAACCTTTATCAATTTTCATTCAGAATGTTAACCTAATCTTCAATGAAGCAGTCTGGAAAATCTGAGGCTTTGCTTAGTAGCTAAGGATTTGGGGACATAACAGTCACTGTAAAAGACAATGGGAATTTTGCTGTCAACTTCACACAAAGAAAAAAAAAATCATTTTTAAGGTGTTCCCATTTCTTGAACCTTAGCTGGTACAAAACTTTCAGCAATGACTGAGAGTGACCCTTTGCCTTGCAAACCAACTCAAAAACTAATTTAAAGGAAAACAATCCTTACCTATTATCAGTGGAAGAGGATCTGTATTAATAATATTAAATATCCATAGCTTTCTTTTTAACTACACATTCCACACAGTGGAAATCTACCTCCTGCAATTCCAGATTTTAAAACTGGATTTTAAAATCCATGAAGAAATGTGTCAAACCTTCTGAGTGAGAGTGCACCAGTTGAAATACATTTTAATAATATCGATCAACGAGTTACAATTTCTTAAACTTACAATTGCAGACATCACAGAAGTGGATTTTATAGTAAATATATATTGATTGCCAAGCTGCAAGATATCACCAATAATTGTGTGGTGGAATGTGTAACAGCAGGGGTATCTAATATAGCAAAGGCACACAGGATGCATCTGTAACGTGCCACTCGCTGTGTATTTTTCCCTTTGAACATGTCGGTAAGAGCAAAATTGTCTTCCTCAGTATTCAGTGGATGGAAATGCTGTCAAGACAATCACCCTATGGCTGAGAGAGGCATGTGCTGTGAGAGAACAGTTACACCGATAGAGGATACTACAGAGTATTGATGCCAAATGGGGAAATTGAGTCCTGAGCTAAGACCCATCATACAATTAATGTGGATCTAACTCCCATATCATTCATATCAGTGATGCCAGCGTTGCTTTCAGGCCCAGAAATAACTCTGGCATAAGAACACACCTTTCTTTTGATACTCCATCAGCTGTTGGGGCCCTTCAGGAAGAGGCACAGGCAGGAAGGTGTGCAGCACCCTTTGAAGTCTTCAGCACTCTGATAGAAAGTGCTCTTTCAAGGCCAGGACCCAGGACAGCATGAACAGTCTGCACACCATGAGATGCAGCAATCAAGACAATCCCCAGACTTCCCATAAAAGCACTCAGGAAAGCAAGAGGAAGAGATGCCTCTCAAGTAACCTTGACACAGGTCCAAAGGCCCAGGGTCCACCTACCTACACTGACTTCTTTTGCAGGACCTCCTATGCTTTTGCCAAAGCCTACAGCTCTGATCAAGTTTAAGTACCTAATCTGAAGGAAAGAACAGGCAGGACAAGCTCACAGGTGAAGTTCAATGATCTTTTGGAAGCTGTGTCCCTTTTTATATTCCCCACCCCCCAGGATGAGAGGGGCAGTTAGTCTTAATTTTCAGGAAATTCTCTTTATTTAGTCCAAATCCAGTTTAAATGCAAGTCTGTGGTAGAAGATATAAAAAGAGGATTACTGCTGGCAAAGTTCTGCATCTCTTTTTCAACAAACTGCATGCCTGTGGTGAAGCTAAAATAACAATAACAATGCAATGTTTACTAGTCATGAATGTCGTGTCTTTTGTCTCTTGTGTGGTTATTGCATTTTCAGTCACATGATGCTTGTTTTAATTTTTGCTTTGCTCTTTATGTACTATATTACTACCATTCTGTACTTGATCTTGGTTAGAGAGATTTTTGTGCTGTGGTTATGTATGGTTTTTATGTACATGTGAGAAAAAAAGAGGAGAGAGTTCATATACACACAATGGCTTATGCATACTCACTGTATGTAAGTATAGATACCAAGAAGTAAAAGATACTGCATATACATATATATGTAGATATGAAGAGTAACTGATCTCAGAAATACAAGACATCAAATGGATCTAGAGCACAAGAATGGAGTTTTACTCATTTAGAGAGCCATTAGAATTCAGAAGTATATTTTTAGCCTTGTATATAATTTCTCTTTCATTTACGCAACATATGACTAGGTATATCAATTAAAGCAAAATGTAAACAGAAAACAGTATCTGTGTCTTCTTATTTATGGGTTGGGGTTTTTTTTTATGTATTTATTTTTTTACTCTCTTTTGTACTCTCCCCACCTACTTACTTTGGCCTTTTGCTTTCTAATTTGCTGTAGCTCTCTTTGCCATCCACCTATAGTGACTTTACAACACACCCATGTCCCCCCATTGTTCTCCACAAGTGGCTTTTGGATTACAGAGGAGGTTTTTTAAGAAACATCTTACACACTCTTGACACAGTTGCTATTTTCAGTGATGGTTTTGCTACACTTTAAACTGCTTTTTGCCTACTTGGTATTTAAGAACAGATTAATGATTTCCAATATATTGTCCTCTCAGTTCGATGTTTCTCTTAATACAGTAAAAGCAAACAGCACTACAGGTGAACATTAGTATAAGCCACAGTTCCACTTTCCCAGCAAGCGGCAAAATGTGAATATGCACTAGGAAACCTAATTCATGACTGCAGGTAAAGAGATTTTTATTTTTTTTTTAATCTTTCATACCCCTATTTTTTTTTTGTCATAGTGAACATTCATAGATTTGCTTGTACACGTCCATTTTCTCCCTTACGCACAAGCACACACATGCATGCCCTTCCCTTAAATCAATTTTGTTTCTTTCTTTTTTTGGATTATTTTTTTTTTTACTTGTATTTGGTTCCTTTCAGTTTTGTCCAGTCTTGAAGGTATGCTAGTTCATGCCATTCACTCTCATACTGGCAATGATTGCCTAAAGTCATTTCAATCACTACATTTGTCTCAGTTTAGTCCAAGTCAATGGATATACACCGGCATTCCTTAACTCGGGTGATTCTTTTCTTCTTTCTTGGGGGCTGGAGCTCAGGGCAATTAAGTGTAACAGTCATGGTGGTGAATTTTTTGGGTTTGCAGAAGGAACAAGACTGGAAGGAGCCTTCTTCTTTACGGACATGCCTGGGGATGTAGAATGAATTGCACTGGCCGTAGCAGAACCTGTTGATAATTGTACGACTGTTGCAGCCTTCTTCATGGATAGTTTGTTTGAGGGGTTGAGTTTTACACCAATCCCGCTTTAGGTATTTGCGCTCAGTGATGTGCAATGCCTCCTGACTCGACTCCAACACCTCTTCTGCAGGCATTGAGGTGCCTTTTCCTCGCTCTCGATGCCTAGAGCCTGACTGCTGCTGTGTCTGCATTTGCTCTGATTCATTGGGCTGATCTTTGTCAGGAGGAGGAATAGCACCTTGTGATCCACGATTCCTCTTTCTCCCTTCTGCTGTCGGTAGCAGAAATCCCATCAGAAGGAGCACAGCACCAATGGCATACAGTGGGCGAACCATCCTATGTGGAGGAAGTTGAAGGAATAAAGCACAGTTGTGGATTTCAGATATCATCAACAGAAGGCAGGTATGCAGTAAATTTTCAGTTCCATAAAATAAATGTGTATGTGTGCACACACTTATGAAAGATAAGCATTTAGCCTTTACCAGCTGGAAAGTTGTTTCCAAATTACTGAATGATAAAAGCTTTTCTATACAGAGATTGAAAGTCAGAGGCTAAAGTAAATTCAAACAGAATTTCATTTTGTGTAGCATGCATCTTTCTCCAGCTCTTTTCTCCATTTGTATTACCCTAGTTAAAAGTTCTCATTCCCTTCTTGTAGCTCACTGACATTAGGAAGGTTGCTCCTGATTTAGGCTCACAGAACAAATTTTATGCTACACAAGGATTTACGTAACATAACTTTCTAAAACATCATAAACTAAGCTCTTTAATTCTTGAATTCTAGTCTAGCTATGTGCCCCTTAGACTCTGAAGCTTTAAACAGCTTCTTGCATAATATATATACAGAATGTAATGTACATGCTATATCCACATATTTTCTGAATTTAAGCATCCCAAGCTCTGTCACACTGCACCTCTGAAGTGGTCCAGTGTATGATGCTTAAGGCAAGAGATGTGCAACAAGTCAGGCAAGTAACATAAAAGTATAGGTTAAAAGAGATGTATCTGTTCACTTTGAATTACACTCTGAATCCTCAACAGAATTTATACAGATGCAGTCGCAGTATTAAGAATTTTTGCAATCTCTGAATTTTATTCATTATATACAGCATAATACTGAAAGAACATATGAGGACAGCAGTTTCATATATGATATTAAGTATCATGTAGTTTGTGAACATGTAAAACAAACAAACAAAAAAACAACAAAACAAACAAGCAACAAAAAAACAACAAAAAAACCAACCAACCAAAAAAAACCTTCAAGAAGTGCAGTAAATGGAGACTGTCAGATTCTTCAAAACTACTTCCCTGCTCCAAATTTGGATGGAACAGCCTTTCTTGCCTCCCTTATTCCACCATTTCTCCTGCCTCGGAAAGCTCTGAGTTCACTTGACTGCTCAGTCAAGACACCGAACAGCCAGAAACTCATCAGATGTCAGTTCTCCCCCTTACAGAAATACCACAGTCTCCATATTGTTCTGGAAAGTCAAGGATGTGGCAGCAAAACAGACACATCAGGGTATGAGGCTCTCAGGGGACCCTCCTTATGGGAACTTGGAAGAAGCCACCAGAAATCAGCAACTGCTTGCAAAAAAAAACCCCCAAAAACTAACATAGAACCGGACCACTAAGGAGAGGCATATGTATTAAAAAGGCAAAGAACTGGGGGAAAAAAAGCGGAGGAAGTTGATATCTTCTCCCTGCTTAGAGTCCAGCAGTTGTATCCCTTATTTGACTTATTTCATCAATAAGGCACAAATTAGTGTTTCATCTGAAGAGTCCTGCTTGTGTTACTGCCCAAGAAACATGTGAAACCAAGGACACTGTCCTGGACCACTTTATCTACTCAGCCTGAGACCACACAACTAGACAGGAAAGCAGCCAAATGCCAAAGTTGTAAGGGCCACCTAGACACTCGACAGAGGCTCTGGGTAAGTACCATTTGCTATAAAAGATAACTATTAATTTCTCAGTTACCAGGTCTTTCTAGTCACACAGAGGAAATAAGTGTTATGTTGTGATGTTCAAAATGTGTTTCTCACTAAACACCCTGTGAGAGAAATTACTGGAGTCAAAAAGTGTCATAACAGGAGTTTCATTGTATTCAGGGATTTGCTTGTGGATCTAATATTTTAAGTGTTTCTCTACAGATTATTAGAGCAACTAGAGTTTATAATATGTATGATAAAGATATGCATTCATTGTATTAATTTATGTACCGATATATCTTATGTTTGGCAAAAGCTTCTGGCTTCAAGCAAGGGTTTAAGAATGATGCTATTGATGACTCAAACAGACAACTTGGAAGAGCTGCTTTTAATATCTAAACAAAATATGGTACAGAGCATGCAATTTTAATAACCTTAAGGCTCTGACATAGAACAAAGAAAAAGTTGGGAATTCTAACCGAGGACTAATGTAGCATAATTTCAAGAAGTGGTTTTCCCCCATTTCTATTACAACCTGAATATTATTTAAGCATGTTTCTTTTAAAACTTAATTTTGTGTTTTAAATATTTTTTTTTTTAATTTATAAGCCACTGTTTATTTCCTTGAGAGACCGGAATGACTCCTTCCAAAACTATTCCTATTTCTCCAGTGACTATATAACAATGCTGTATTTAGAGAGTATTTTAATATGCACTTTGCTTCCTCAACATAGTGCCAAAGCCTAAAATGAAAAAAGAAAAAAGAAAAAAAAAAAAAGGTTATTGCAGGAAAATGAAAAGAAATTGCTAGTTTAGAAGCAGTGCCCAAAAACTTCTGATGTTTGTTTGCTGTCCAATAATGTGGTTGAAGTTCCACAAACATGCATATTCCTGGATTACTTCTATTTCTAAAACTGGTGATCTCGACTTTGCTTTCCATTTTGGTTTGGTTATTCCCATAAATGTGCAATTGATGACACAGTAAGTTCTAGTGTACTTGAGGTGTACTTTGGTCCAGGAAAGTGAGGTGTATTTTGAGATGGGAATTTGGTGGAAATTTGATAGTAATGTTTACTATTGTAAGATCTGTATCTCAGATTCATGCATCTTTATTAAGCTTGTGCTTAACCCCAGGGAAATGCAAGTATGTGTTTCAATATAATCCTACACTGAGGGAGGAAAGGTAATTTTTCACTGACTTGCATTCTGTCCTTAAAGGAAGAAGCTATATTACATGTTCATAAAAATAAATGTGATTCAATTAATTTTATCAACTCGGCAAAAAGATTTGTTATAGTCACTTTGAAAACACACATCTTAAAGTAATTCAATCATTTAGGACTAAATACAGTTTAAACATAGACTCAAAGAAGAGACTGTGTGAACTTCATGACCTCCCCTCCGCTTCAGCAGCTCAAGCAGGACCTTCTTTTAACAGCAATTTATTAAATATTCATTTATAAAATATAAGATCCTTTTTTTAAAAAAAAATGCAAAATACAAAGGAAAATGAGATGGTAAACCACAGTAAAGTAAGCATCCAAAATGTAGAACAGACACTCTGCACCACCTCTGGTCCCAAAGCAATGCATTGCTTATGAAAGAAGACAACATCTTTGCTTAGGAACTAGAGTGGCTCATTCATCTATGAATTAGTGTTCTGTGAATGTTTTTTATTACTTAAAGAAATACATACGACAGAAGAGTACAAGTAGCTAAATCAGTATTACTATATCCAAAGTTTTACCAAAATGAAATATTTCATGAAGTAAATGTGGTTTTTCCCATGTCACAGCTATAGGTCTGCAGAAGTAATAACTCTGGAGCATGGGTAGAAGCTGTGAGGAATCAGGCTGTAAAAACTTATATACCAAATTTCTGCAAAATTTTCAGTACTTGATACTGGCTGTCACACTGACATCCTTTGAACAATCAGATTACTATAACCAAAATGGTCAATTCCTGTTTATTTTGTTCAGATCCAGAGAGATCCAACAAAATTAAGATTATGTTTTATAGCAACAGAATACTTTTAAAAGCTATTCTTTCCATATTTAACTGGTAAAATGAGTTCTACTTTTCATCATCTGTAAGCTCTTAGTCCTGAAACCAAGAGAAGTTTTATTGCTGAACTTCAAACAGAAGCAGAATTGGGCCCTAACATTCATATCACCTCATATGTGGTTTATCTAGAGCTTGGGAGCTCATAATCTAAAACAGATTAGGAATTTTGTGGATTAATACTAGCAATCATTCATAGAGAAGTGTAAATGCTTTCAGGCTTATTATTTCATACAATTAAGATGTAATTTTTTCAATTCTAGATTTTCTGTAAATTAAGGATCTCCACATGTCAGTTCATAAACAGAATTTCCCTGAGTTCCTAGGCAGAATCAGAGAGTTATTATTGAATTTTTTAGCACAAAGCAACTTGTTTAAAAGAACTAAATGGAATCCTGGTTCCACTGATATATACAGCAAAATTTTCACAGAACTCAGCAGGCCCATAATTTCATCTGTGAACCATATTTACTGGGAAAACATTATGATGAGCCATGGACTCATGTGCTTCACAGAAAACATGAAAAGTAATTTTACGAAGACCTAAAAAAAAAATAAATTGTATTTGGTGGGCTTCTAGTACCAGCCAAAGAAGGGGGCAATTCAACTCTGTGACTACTGAGAAAATGGAAGTGGTTTATGTCCCAAAAGATCAGAAAAAAATTATGCCTGGCTTATTACATGTGAATTACAGAAATAATCTTAATGTAATGTTTTCATAGCTGATAGATGTGTATTTTTAAATATACAAAAAGGCATGGCAAAGGCAGTTCCCATATAACTGTTTTTTGGTTGGTTTTTTTTTCTGAGGTCAAGACAGCAAAACCGATATCTCTGTTTGATAGAACCGGGGTATATTTACATTTCAGATTTCTTCTTGTAGATCTCAGAGATGGTGCTTTTTTTTGAGACAAATGAGTGTAGGCAGCAATAAAAAATAAAAATAAATTAAAAAAAAAAACCTTGAAACTTTTATAATTGCTCCTTTAAGAAAACATTGCTCTGTAGAACATCCTATAGGACTACAGGGAAGCTGATCATCATGATGGGTACCAAACCCAAATCACACTTGCCTGCAGACACCCATGCAGCCTGACAGTTCCATTCCCCAGAGCCATGCTACCTTCAGACAGATGTGCTCACAGATCCCTAAACCCACCAAAATAGTTTTGCTCCTGTGCATAGTCATGTGTACTGAAAATCAGAAAGGCTTCAGGAGAAGCTACACATTTCTGGATGACATCGCCAAGAGAAAAAAAAAAAAAAAAAAGTGCTTTAGCACAGTTTGGGACTGAATCCTAAAGAGGAGCAGAAAGCTACGGCCACTGGCGCCCTTTATCACTTACAGTCTCCACTGCATGCTAGTTGGTTACTCGCAGGCTTTTTCGGAGCAGTGAGGAGTCGGGGCAGGAGAGCAGCAGTTCTTCAGCTCAGGAACTACCGGGCTTGGCTCAGGGGCACCTGTGGCTCGGGGCACTACATCCAAACTTCCCCACGCATGTTACAAAACGGTAACTAAAGCCCATGTCCTTGCAGCAAACAACGAGAGACAAAGGCACGCTGATGTTTCAGAGCCCTTGTCTATGCAAAAAAAAANAAAAAAAAAAAAAAAAAAAAAAAAAAAAAGACGCTCCCTCAGCACTGGATCTCAGCCCCAATAAGCGAAACGGTTCATCCGCGATCTTTTCACCGAGCCACTAGCGGGACACCAGAAGTGACACCGACTGACGGCCAGGGAGAGACGTTACGGCTCAGAACAACTGGCTCGGACTGCGCACCTTCCCAACCCGCCGGGATGCTGGGGCCGGGCATCTTCTCGGCCCACCGGGATTCTGGGTGCCCTGCATCTCCCCAGCCCGCCGTCGCAGAATCCCCGCCCGGGACGGGACAGTGCCGTCGGACCGCTCAGCCTGCCGAGGTGAGACGGTGCTGTCGCTGAGCGCAGCCTGGGTGCGTCGCCAGGATTTTCGGCGGCCGTCGGGGCAGAAAGCTGGCCGGCTTGGCTTGGCTCGGCCGGGGCGTGGCTCGGCTCGGCCCAGCTCCCTGGACGCTCCTCGCAGAGGCTGGTGACACCGCCTGGGTCTCCCCCCCCTCGGAGGACGGCCGCAGTCTCGGCTTACCCAACAGAGGATGAGCTCCTGGAATTGATTCCCGAGACTCTGGGGGCATGGCATTAGAACGGACAGGGCGCGTAAACAAGAGTCCTCCCGGAGAGAAGAGCCTGGCACCAGGTCGCGCCGCGGGCGCGATCTCGCTGCAGTCCGCGCTTGCGGTGCTGCACCGGACTGGCGAGCTGCGGGAAGGGCTCTGGCCAGGCAAGGCCATCTTAGGGCCTGGCCTATCAGCGCGGGGAAGGTGAACGCTGGCAAACGGATGCACAGAGCCGTCGAGGAGACAAAACGCCCTTGGCTCCAAATCAGGTGGGATTGAGAGGCGGGGAGGCGGTGGAGGGGCGTCTAGCGCCGCGGTAGAGCCACGGACCGTCCCGCCCCCAGAGGATGCGTGGCACACATCGTGCCCCCCCGGGTGGTACGGTCCCCGTCCCGAGGAGCTCCTGAAGGCTTAGCCATACGCTCGGCAGAGGAGCAGAGGTTTGTAAAGGCGGTTCGGGGAAGATCAGGGGGCTGAGAGGTCTCGTAGCGGGCACCTTGACGGAACGGGCCGGGAGGCTACGGGCCGGCACCTGGGGATCTGCTCCCGCCCCGCTCTGAACACAGGCCGGGCCGGTATTTTGCCTCGTGTCGGGTGGGCGCCGAATGCAATTTGTCGGGAGTGATGCTGTAGGCGGAGATGAGAGGCAGAGCTAACGGGGCTTTTGCAATCCCCGCTCTTGTCAGGGGAGAGAGATGCAACGGCACCCTAATCCCCAGCACTGCAGCAGAACTAACGGTGCCCGCCATGCTCCCGCTGACGGGAGGGGTGGCACCCACCTCTCTCTGCAAAACCGAGAAGCCCCGGAGTTCTGCTAAACACCGACGGACGATTTCTCCCCTTTCCCTGCCCGAAGGTAGGTAGGATAGAGAGATTAAAATTTTGCCTCCTACTAAGACTGGCGAACGCTGCAGCTGCCCCGCGGTGCGTGCGCGCAGCGGGGAGGGGCGGGGCGCGGCGCGGCGCAGCTTTTCCGGCTCACCTGCGCGGCGGTGGAGGCTCCGCGGTGGGGCCCGGCTCGGCTTGGCGGTTGGGGCTCCTTAGCGGGGCCTGAGGTTCTGCGGGGCTCTGCCTGACGGGTCACTCGGCGGTGCGGGTGGCCTGGGAGCCCGAAGCTGCCCAGGAGTCCATAGAGAGAGTGATTCGGATCCTGCCTACAAATTGCAGCAGCGCCGAGCTGTCTCCCATTTAAATGTCTGCCAGCTGAGATCTGCTCTCCAAGCCCCTCCAGATCATTGGACAAGCGCCTCCAAAGCCCGTGTTATCCGCCCCCTTTAACACTTCCATAAACTTCCACCAGGGAAAGCTTTCAGTCATCCAGATAAACACTCGACTACTTTCCTCTCTTAAGAGATCCGTGCTAAAGGTCACCACCCCAAGGAATTGTTCTTGGAATGCACAGAAAATTCACATTTTCCATCCCCATTAAAGTATGACATTTAAGAAGAGTTAAATCGCCTCCCTCCGTCCCCCGCCTCCGTTGCCCTTGCATGCACGCTGCCCGGGGCCGCGGGCCGGGCTGCCGCCGCTGTTCCCTGCCCAAGAACCGTCCAGGCGAGCGGTCCCGCCCCGGAGCAGCCGCGGGGAGCCCCTTATCGGCCTGCCTTGGCCAGGAGGGAGGCAGACACCTTTCTGTCCCTCACCGTTACGAACTGGCATAGCTGAGGTTTGCCTCCTGCAAGTATGTCGGGAGTTACGCAGCTTTGTCAAAAAAATCCGCTGTGTGTGTTTGAGGGTGAGGGGATGTGTTAAATAAAGCATGACTCCCGATCCATAATAGCGCTCAGAGCTCTTTATCAGAGATTTCTTTTTTAATTTTTTCCTTTAATCCCGCAAGAGGCGGGACACCTCGAGTGCCTTTTTCCCCTACTGTCCCTGCGTCTCTGAGCGGGCTGCAGGGCAACCCGCGAAGGGCATGGACAGTGAAGGAGAGCCGCGTCCCGCCCGGGCTGAGCGTGGAGGCGGCGGCCGCGATGCTTCGGCCAGATCTCACGGGATCCCGGAGGTCGCTCGAAGTTGGGCAAAAATCGGCGGAGGCTGAGAGTTTTTGCGGACAGAGCCCTTGGCAGCCCTAACCGGGTCGCCTCTCCGCTCAGCGGATGCCCGAAACTTACTCCGAGTCTGCAGCCATCGCGGGGCTGGGGCCATCGACGGTCAGAGCTCCGGGGGGCGAGGGGACCTTGAAGCGCCGCAGTGGAACCCGCACCCACTCTCGCTGCCGCCCGGCATCCAGGCGCTCCAGCACCCGCGCTCCTCTCCGACGGGCTTTTTTTTAGCACGGAAGGCTGCAACGCTGTCGAAGGACAGAGTCATTACGAGCAAGAACAGCTTCTGAAATACGGCTTAATCGTTGGGCTTGTTAATTAAACTGACAAAGTTCGTCAGCTGCCGCTTCCAGCATGAAGCGAAGCAATGCAAAGAGAAGTACCCTGCGTCGGACTCGGACTGTGCAGACAGTGCTGCATGCGCCGTTTCGTTTTCTCCTGACTGTCCGTCGGGAATTATTGCCTGTGAGATGAACGAGCCCTGAACCTCAGTGACCCAGCCCTGGGTAGTCAGGACCCACGCTGTGCTTGGCAAGTGTCCGGATTTCACCTGACAAATAGAGGTTTTTATCGTCCCCTGTTTTACAGATGGGGAAGACAAGCAGAACTGAAAGATTCTTGCTGCATTAGGGTTGACGGGTCTCGGCAAGATGTCAGGTTTCAGACTTCCCAGAGTACTTAGCATCAGCTTGCTTTTTGCTGAGGCCAAAATATGTCTCCACTAGTGCCAGTTACATAGGTGGGTGCACAGAAAGGTAATAATTCACATGTACATTTAGCAATAACTTATTAAAAATAATCAATTGCTTGACCAGCAGCATGTAGAAATGCTGCAGAAGCAAGAGGGCAAGCAACCGTACTGCAGTGGTAGGTGGCAGCATGAGAGAGAAAATGTGTTGGTGTAAAGGGGCCACTGGAATTCAAACACAATGGAAAACGGAAGGATTACTGGCGAAAAATCACAGCAAGTGACATCTAGATGGATGGAAGGAGAGGCCTAGATAATTTTAAGAACTTCTTTGTTATTTTACCCAAAACCCTGTTATTAAAATTCATAGATGTTTTTAATTAACTGGGGTCCTTTGTGAATCCAGAGAAAAAGTCACAATTCCCACCTCTCAGTATGTTTACAGACTTTACACTCCTTTTCCTTTTCTTAAGTAGTTGTAGTGTATAGGGACAGGATCTACTCCCCTCTTTTCTATGGTCTGTCATTCTGCTGTGTGTCTGACCCTTTCCGAGAACTGTGGTCTAGGCATTTGGTGTTGGGGAAAGCATTTGCTGTGTTTATTCTGAGGTCCTGTTGGTGCCTGATGATGACACTTCCCCTGGATGTGCTTCCAGGCTTTGCTCCTGGCCTGCAGGCAAGTGGGGTAGTAATGGTGTGTGCTATGAACCTGTATGAATTCAACTACCTGCTTGCTATTGTTTTGTTGGGTTTTTTTTGTTGTTGTTGTTTTTGTGTTTTAAGTTTCCTCTTCCATTTCTTGCTGGTATTCACTGTGTGAGTTGTTCTTTGTTTTAGTGGAACAGTACGAATTGTTCTAAGCTTAAAAGAAGTGCTGTACTTAATTCTTGCAAAGAAAAATGTTATTGGGCTCAGCTCCTGTCTGCTACTGCTAACTTTGAGCACTACTCAATATATCCTCACTGCCAGGACAGTTGGCACCTTATTAAAAGCCTGTAAGGAGAAGCCAAAGACTGACAGGGGCCAGATCCTTTTCTTGAGTAAATCGGAATACTTACAATAACTTCAAGGAGATGTAACTGATTTATGTCAGCTGAGAATCTGGCCCTAATATACCTAGAAATCTCTCACTCCTAGATATGTTCCTCCAGGTCAGAAGGCAAGCTGTTCGGGAGAGACAGGGCATATCTGAACTGCTTTACTTGCTATTTTGAACTGTTCTGCTAAGGAGAGAAAGGAGTTATGGTTTACAGGGCTATTAATCTGGCACCATTTTACAGAGGAAAAACTAAAAGGATACATAAAACTCAGTCATTAATGACAAAATCTCTTAAGTTTTCTGTGTTATTTGTATGGCAGAGTCTTGAGATATTTCCTTTCTTTTGGTAATACTCAAGAAGAGTAGAGCCAAGTCACTCATGTATTTTGAAGCAGAAGATATGAACATATGAATTTACATACCTACCTAACAACATGCCTCAACTTCTTGTTAATATAGAGGTAGTGATGTTTTGCTGTGCTTTTTGCCTTTTAAAATTCTGATGGTGCTTGTGAAAACCTTGTGAAAATAAGGGAGTGTTTTCTCCCCAGCACAACCATAACTTATTGAGCTTGTGTCAAAGCTAGAAGCAAGTGCTGACTTCCACTGCAGTCTTCTTGCCAACTGCCACCATGGGAGAGATCTGAAGCTATCCAGGGGAGGCAGGAGGTAATGAAGTTTGGCACAGTTGTTACCTGGTGAGACAAAATATGTCTTCATTGCAGAAATGGAAATCAGAAATTAATTCTATGGGATGTGCTCTCAGAGAAGAGGGGTGTCTTCACAATATTTGGACTGTAGACTTTTTTGGTGGTGTACACAGCAGATCTTTTCTCGATGAGCAGTGTAATTCATGACTCAGAGCACAAGCAAGACTGTATGTAGTGTGTGCTGAATGGACTGTGCATAGAAATGTGCCATCATTATATTATTGCCCAGGTGTGGGAGCTTGTTTGCTTTACATGGGATAAAAAAACCCCATGTTTTGTCATAAAGAAGAAGTGATAGCTCTGTAGGATTTAGATATATCCAAAAGTAATAGACAAAAATTATGATAAACCAACATGGAAAAATATTTCTCAGTTTTAAATCTTAAATAGGTAGACTGTAATAACATAAGATGGGGGAAGATGTTACAGGCTTTGGCTTCAAGATATTCTATTAACATACCAGACCTACGGTTCTTGTTGATGTACTTCACTGTTTATTCCACTACAGATTATTGTATTAAAAAAACCCAAACTCATTTGAATAGGGTAGCTGAAT
>VYZU01020543.1:1491-27821 GCA_013401355.1 Ceyx cyanopectus | reverse complement strand
AATAATAATAATAAAAAAAAATAATAATTAAAAAATAATTAAAAAAAAATTGGGGATCAGAACAGTAAGAACTTAAACATCACTTTGCTTTGCTCTTGCAAGCTGTCTGTGTCAAACTCTGCACCTTCTTCCCCCTCTCCCTCTGTTTGACTTTCTCCCCTCTGAATCAGTCTGGATGTGGATGTGAGTCTTCACTTAGCTCATTGCAGAACAGAGGCCCAAATGCCTGAGAGAGAAAATGAAAAACCTTGGCAGATTGCTAACATATCAAGTGTTAATGAATACAGTTCTTTAATTAGAAATGTCTGCAAGAAGTGAGTAATAGGATCCTTTGAAAATGTGACAGTTTTTAATTTCTTTTGTTAGTAGAGTTTATACTTTTCTGAATTAAAGCTTTTATCAAACTGGCATCAGACTTTAGGAATGACAATAATACTTGAAATACAAATAGAGTTTCTTTTGAAATCACTAGCTAAGCTAATATTTTATTGAAATTCGGAGTTTCTGGACTTTATTAGGTTAATAGATATAATTTAAGAACTTTTTTTTTTTCTCCTTGTTTTCTTTCACTGTTAAAAAAAATCATAATGAATGTAAGATTGGCTGGAATCTGCTAGCTAATTTTCAGAAATATCCTGACTTTTTTCTTTTAATTTCAAATGTAATACCTCCCCAGATGGTAGACTTTGTAATTCATGGCACCAGTTCAAAAAAGTATATGAACTGCCTCTAAACTGCTCAGCATCAAACATTTACCGGACTTAATAATGAATTATCTTAATATTAACGAAGTCCCTTCCTCAATGTGAAGTTTTGAGAGTTGTAGATAGTTTCACTTCTGTGTTCACTTCCATTTTATACCAAACCCTCCAAGAGCAAAACAGAATGCTCAAGATGCAGAGCAGCACATAAACACTGTATGTCCCTTGAAGTCCTCTAAAGGACCCCAAAAAGCATGATTTCTTTCCTTATTGGGCAAACAGTGATAGACAAACAGGTAAAAAGGCAAGGAGAAAAATACCATTTACTCACTGTAGCAGCAGGAAATCAAGCAAAGAAAATAAACAGGGTTTGAATTCTGGGCCTTTAACCTGCTAGTCAGACAGTTTTCTACAGTTTCATTCTGTGCACATTTGTGTGCTGGTAAATGATGAAGGGGAGGTAGAGGAACTAAAGGCTTGTGGGATCCCTGGGACTCCCACAGCTATGAGTACAGCTGTACAAACACATGCAAGCTTTGTTAAGGTAGAGTAGGCAATAGGCTGAAACTGCTGCACCAATCTGACCTATAAATCCCTTGCAAAAGCTCTGCCTGAGAGAAAACCAGAAGTTATGTGTAAATGTTTTACCCAGCCAATTGTTTTTGGTCATCTTCTGTGTATACATAAAACTTCTAACATCCTCCTGGCTAGATAAGTTTTTATGTCCTTTGAGCATCTTGCTGAATTGCTGATTACCTGGTGTGGGGGGAGAAAGGGGAGGGATCAGTGGGTGAATGGAGGAACTAATAACTCAGAAGCTCATTCAAATGAATATAGAGTTTTAAAGGATACATGATATATCATATAAGTTGACATTGAGCTAATGGCTACAGGAAGTCTATAAAAAAGAGAATGTGACATCCAGCAGTTTGTTTTGAGGGGTAGCTTGATATGAATTGGTCACATTAGTAACAGGAAGATTAGATTAAAAATTTCAAATTGGACTGATACAGCCTCTTGCCTCCTTCCCCTCACATCAGCCTCCCTCAGTAGATCTCCCACTGCTCATCTACAGATATCTAATGCAAGGACACAGCATCACCACTCTGCACTGGCCTGAGTGGACAAGCCACAACAGAGAGAGTCCCCAGCAACACTTACCATGCAAGTCACAAAACCATCAGCACCTTTCATGAAATAAAGAAAAATAGGGACTCTTTCTCAGACCCCTTTTTTCCCTTTCCAAACATTTCTGAACTCTCTGTGACCTCCTTTATGACTGAACCTAAACACCTCCGAATATGCAGCAAATGTAGGGAGCAGAATGCAGAAAGACACATTACAACATGAAGAAAGCTAAAGGAAGTAATGAGAAATGGAAATAAAAAACAAAACAAAGCTGAAGATGAAAATTAGGCTGCCTAAACCAGAGAAAGTTGAAATAAAATGTACAGATTGGAGTATTAAATGTACTGTGAACAATGCAACCTGCCCCCCCATTTTCTTCCCCTTCGGTATCCTTCCCACCACCTAAACAGCAGTTAAGCTGCAGGGGGATAATATCACACTTGGGATTTATGAAATCAAATCAGTGAGAGCAATGGGCGTAACGTCACTCCTATAAATGATCAAAATCCACCAATTACAGGGAGGTGTTAATCCTCATCAGACCTGCTTGCTGCTATGGTAGCATTTGAAGTAAAGCTGCTCTGAAAGTGTTAGGGGAGCAGATTTTCTCACAGCACTTGAAGGAGCATTTCTTCTCTAAGAGAAGTTTGAAGATTAAAAATGAAAGAAAAAGGTAGGAGTGAGAAGGGTGTCAAGTATTGGTTCATTTGTTGGGTGGGAATAAAAAACTAGCAAATGTTCATTCAGGCCAAAAATTCCCTTAATGAATTCTGCTGCTAGAGCTTTTCTTTCATTCCTTTCAACATCTCTAAACCTCCTCAGTGATAACTCAGTAAGTAGAATTTCATGTTGTAGATTTTTATGCTTTAATTCAGAGGAAATCAGAGCTAAAATGTTGAATCTGTACTTGTTTTAGCTTGTAACTGAATTGCATTACTAGATGACCAACCTATTGGTTTTATACAATATATCAGTGGATGTGGGAAGAGCTATGGATGTGATCTATCTGGACTTCTGCAAGGTTTCTGACACAGTTCCCCAAAACATCTTCCTAGCCAAGTTGAAGAGATATGGATTTGCTAGGGGGACTGTTGAGTGGATAAGGAACTGGCTGGGTGGTTGCATCTAGAGAGGAGTGGTCAATGTCTCAAAGAACAGATGGGGATTGGTGACATCACATCAATGACAATAGCTATCCCTCAGGGCTCTGTATTAGGACCAGTACTGTTTAATATTTTCATCAATTATAGTATTTTTTTATTTTATCAATACAGGCTGGGGGATGATGCAGCCTTGTGGAAAGGACTTGGGGGTGTTGGTGGATGAGAAGCTGGACATGAGCCAACAGTGTGCACTTGCAGCCCAAAAGGCCAGCTGCATCCTGGGCTACATCAAAAGAAGCATGGCCAGCAGATAAAAGAGGTGATTCTGCCCCTTTCTTGAGACCTCACCTGAAGTGCTGCATCCAGCTCTGGAGCCTTTAACACAGGAGTATCAACCTGATGGAGTAGGTCCAGAGGAGGGCCATGAAAATGATCAAAGGACTGGAACACCTTTCCTGTGAGAGCATGCTGAGGGAGTTGGTGTTGTTCAGACTGGAGAAAAGAAGGCTTCAGGGAGACCAGTACCAGAAGGGAACCTACAAGAAAACTGGAGAGGGACTGTTTACAAGGCCATGTAACAATAGGATGCGAGGCAACCGTTTTAAACTAGGCAAGGGTAGATTTAGATTGGATATAAGATGGGCTGAGAACTGACTAAACAATAGAGCTCAGAGGGCTGTAATCAATGGTGCAGAGTCCAGCTCACAACCTGTGAGTAGTGGTGTTCCCCAGGGGTCAGTTTTGGGTCCAGTCTTATTCAACATCTTCATCAATGTCCTGGACGAAGGGACAGAGAGCACTCCAAGCAACTTTGCTGCTGACACCAAACTGAGAGGAGTGGCTGACACAGCAGCAGGCTGTGCTGCCATCCAGAGAGACCTAGACAGACTGCAGAGCTGGGCAAAATCAAAATACTGAAGGGTGGGTGTCAATTAGAAGGGGCCAGTCTCTTTTCTGTATGCCTGTGACAGGACAAGAGGTAATGGTAGCAATGTGAAACGTGGGAAGTTCCAGCTCAACATGATGAGAAACCTTTCTATGATTCTCAAAAGCCTGTTTTTGACCATTTTCTGTTATGGCATTGAGAAAAGACAGAGGCAAGAAATGGGAGACAACCCTGCCAGGGCTGCCAGCAGCACTTGGACCAGGGGCCTGAGGCAAAATAGGCAAAATAGGCAGCAAGGCTGTGGTCATTTTGTCACTGTGCCCTGTCTCTGGCTAAAGGCCATGGCCTGTGTTAGACCTGCAGAGACTGCTGTCCTCTAGAACCATCTACAAGTCCACAGGGAGTGAAAGGCAGCATTGCTTCTGCAGGAGCTAATGAGAGGTGCCTTTGGCATTTCTGCAAAGACATTCTTGGGCTTAGCAGATTCAAAGTACAAATTAACAACAGGCTGTTCAAAGATGCTTTTGGAAATATATAAAACACAACAGGATGCAGTTGCAAGCAAGCTGCTGTAGCTGGCTTTGTGCTAAACAGTGGGGTGGATGAGGACATCTCCAGAGGTACCAACCAGCCTCAGCCCTGCTGTGAACCTGTCACTGTGAACAGAAAACTGTTTGCTTGGGCTTGCCACACTGCATCAAGAGGGACTGTGCTGCAAAACTAAAAAGGAGTACAAAAATAGGACCACTCTTTCTTACTAGAGGGCAAGGTTTCTTTGCTGCACTGCTTCAGCCACCCACCCTGCACATGGCTCTGTCCAGTGCTGCAGTTTGCCTGTGGCCAGCAGGAGTTTCCCACAATGGTGGCCGTGAGCTGTGGGAACAGTCCAAACAGGCAGGACTGAGGAAACCTGAGACATCACCAGCTATGGCATGGACTTTCATTTTTTTTGTTAGCTTTCCTTTAGAATGGTCATGGTATGGTCACAAATCCCAGCAGAGTGCAATGATAACAGTATTTCAATATTTATAGGGAGTTTTTATCACATTTTTTCTTTTGGATCACAGAGGAAGTGACTTCTCCAGGAGAACAATCAATGAAAATTTGTGTAGCATGGAGGGCAGATCATGAAGTGACAATTGCTCTCAGACCCAGATTGTACAAGGAAATATATTCTATCTTAATATCTTTTCTCACACTCATCTCTGACATGTGAAAACTTCAGCCGATGGCATCCAGGCAAGTACAGCTGTAACTTTCCAACAAAACTAGTAAATACTGTTCTTCTAATTCCTTTAAAAATGTGTGAGGGCACAGGAGGCAAGAAATTAATGAGGTATTGGACAAGTGCAATATAATATTTTTGTGCTATATGTAATGTATTAGTAAAGTCTTAGCTTTCTGCTGTGCTAACAAAATGAAATCATATGAGGAGGTGTAAACTAACATTAATATTAGAATATAGGGCCAGTATGAAAATGTTAGCTGAAATTTCAGTTTCAGATCTCTAATGATTCTTGAGTTCTATTCATCTCTGGAAAGTTTTACCAAATGCTACCTGACAAAGACATGTTACTTACTGATGGAAATCAGTACTTCTTGCTAATCTGAATAAACAAAGGCAAATGAAAGTAGATTATGTTATTTCTCCATTTACCTTCCTCTGTTTCACTAGAGGTTCAAAAAGTCTATTTATAATACAAAATAATTTACATCTGGTGGATATGAACTTGCATTTCATACCTAGGACAATGAGCTTCCAGAAGATAAAACTGTTTTCTAAGTCAGAGAAAACAAGGGGTGAATATTTGGCCCATCAAAAACTAATGCAAAAGTCACATTGACTTTTCTGGAGCAGGGATTTCATTCAATAGCTCTATAGTTCTGTTTCAAACTATGATTAATAGAGATGCAATGGTCTTACCTCTAGCAACTGAATATCCTCACAACATGGGAAATATGTTAGTTGCATATGTCATAGCCTTTGTGCAGAATACTTAGGTTGCAATTTGTGGTGCATAGGTTGTGCCTAGTGGAAAATGCTTTGGGTTGAGGAATCCTTCAGAAAAAATACACACATTGGTTCCAAATATGGACTCTCAGAGCTTAGGTGGAAAATTTTTGTTTTGTAGTCATTAACAATCTTATGCCTTGATCAATTCTCATCTGGGAGCTTCCTTGTAGAGGAAAAACACTCATGTTCATAGCAAATGTAGCTGAAATGGATTGTAGATGCTATCAAAGGAAAGGTTTGCTGTTTTATCTCAAATGAAATAATGAAAAAAATGGGATTTGGCAGTGTTTAGCCAGTTGTGAAAAGACAGTTTTTCTCCTTTTTTTTTTTTTCTTTTTTTTTCAGCCTGAAGCAATCTATAGCACTATAAATCCTACTGATGAAGAACTTAAAAGATAATTTTTCTTTTATATTTTTTTTCTTCTCCCAGTTCCATGTACAGAGGCTGTGACAGACTTTCTTTTCATAGATCTGACTGCTCACATAGGTGACACTTGTGCAGGCTTAGCACCAAAATCTGCTACTGGCACTGCCACCTGCTTGATATATATTCATTTTGCTACCTGTAGCTCTGAAGAAAGCACATTCAAGAAAGTCTTCTGAAGTGTGAGAAGTTGTGACAGAGAGTACAGAGCCTGAACATTTAGCTTCAAAGTATTAAAGGATGGTGCATTGAAGTAGCAGAATGCAAAAATGACTTAAAATTGACACCCTATCAACAACACAAAAGAGCTAAAACATGCCACTTGTAAACTCTAAACTTACTCAGTTTATACTTTGGAATAAAACAAATGCTTCCTGAAAGAAACACAGATGTTATGAATTATCACATATTATTCTAGCCCTGAATAGTTCCAGTCATCAGTTTGGACCTCATGGCTCCACACGTGCACAATGACAAGGAAGATCCTCTTGTCCCAGAGTCCAGCTAGCTTGTAATCCAGAGATGAAAATAAGTGATATAAAGAAAAGAAATAGAATAGAATAGAATAGAATAGAATAGAATAGAATAGAATAGAATAGAATAGAATAGAATAGAATAGAATAGAATAGATGTATGAAATAATTTCATTATTAGCTCCCACTTTGCCTCTGATGACTGGGCTGACACTTGGGTTGAAGAGATGACATTAGTTTGAGTACCCTTGGTTATGACACTAGTGTTAGTCCAAAGTTAAATAAGGATATTCCAGTTGGTTGCTTTATTTCTGATTGCCTGTTAAAGGTAAAATTAGTAAACTCAGAATTATTTCTGAAAGCAACCTTTGACTAACTGGCTCACAGTATTTCCAGCTGCTGCTCCAAGATATTTTTAATTGGTTCTTTCACTGTGTTTCAAAGTGTTAAGCTATCTATTACTATTTATTGGCAGCTTTTAAAAGTACACCAGATTCATAGGCAAAACTTACAGCATAAATTGATATTTCATATGCATTTACTGTGCCATTTAAATGGTATCATCTTTATCTCATCCAGACTATTTATGAAGTACTTTGCTCAAAATGGTTTAGGGATAATATATGCCTATGTCATGAGTTAAGGACTTAAAAACTGACTGAAACAGCAACTACTGTGTTCTTCCATTCTTTGGACTGTACACATCGTGATCTCATGGTCTTCCCCATGAAGCAGAAGGTTTTAAATATATGGATAAGAGATAAAATATTTGAAAAGTTGAACTAAGCATAGGGGAAGAAATGAGGAAGATAATGTATAAATTTAACATCTGGACTCCTTGTTTGGAATAATTATTTCTGATAAAGCAATGGATAGAGTAATCTTTCTTGGAACAGCTGGAAAACGTGCATCAAGAGGCAGTTCCTCTGTGTTTACTTTTTCAGTACAGTCATTCACTATTAAAAAACACAACATTGATCAATTGTCTAAAATGCTGTGTGAAGATTCAAATCAAGAGCATCACACAGGAGACTTGCAGCACAGCAGCTGGGGCAGTGGAGCTCATCAGCAGAGCAGTTGTGCAGTGTGGACCAGGCCACTCTGCACCTTGCCCTGGGCTGCCCTGGCTGCAGCTCCAGTGGCTTCTTTTCAACATTACAGTTCACCTGGATTAGTAAGGATGTGTCCAGATGCAGATATATGCATTATTTCCTAGATTTAGCATTTCTTTGCTGACTTTTTAATCTCATTGGTAGGGTTTTTTTAAAACAGAAATGAGATTTATTTTAGAGCATTTCTGCAAAACTATTTCAGTCAAAAATCTGGCCCGTATTCATAGATTCATAGATATTAGGGGTTGGAAGGGACCTAGAAGATCATCTAGTCCAACCCCCCTGCCAGAGCAGGATCACCTAGACCAAGTCACCCAGGAACAGATCCAGGTGGGTCTTAAGTGTCTCCAGAGATGGAGACTCCACAACCCCCCTGGGCAGCCTGTTCCAGAGCTCTGGCACCCTCACTGAGAAAAAGTTCCTTCTTGTGTTGACCCTCAACCTCTTGTGCTCCAGCTTGCACCCATTGCCTCTTGTCCTGTCATTGGGCGACATTGAGAAAAGTCTGGCTCCATCCTCTCTACACTCACCCTTAACATATTTATAAACATTAATGAGCTCCCCCCTCAGTCTCCTCTTCTCCAGGCTAAAGAGAGCCAGCTCTCTCAGCCTCTCCTCAGCAAGGAGATGCTCCACTCACTTCAGCATCTTGGTGCCCTGCACTGGACTCTCTCCAGTAAATCTCTGTCTTTTCTGAACTGGGGTGTCCAGCACTGGGCACAGTACTCGAGGTGGGGTCTCACCAGTGCAGAGTAGAGGGGGAGGAGAACCTCCCTTGACCTACTGGCCACACTTCTCCTAATGCATTCCAGGATGCCATTGTGTAGGTATTACAATTATTGCCCATGTGTAGGTATCTCTGAGTCTAAACTCCACTCAACAGAGACAAGGAACAGTGCAAGTCTTTGTTTCCAATGCTTATTCCAGAAAAAGATGGGATCATTGTATATTCCTTCTAAACTGAAGCAAGTTGGGTTTTTATCTGAACTAGTATGTGATAATACAGCATTCAGAGCAGTTGTGTTGCAGCACTTCTATCACAGTTCTAAGTGTCTTCTTTCATCCCTTAAGTCTCAAGAATACAGTTGTGTTCATTCATTTTGCACTTGGTGCCTCTCACATGCCTGTTTTAACACAGTCAGAACTGTACTTTTGACCTAAGTATCATAGAAAAAAAAATGTTATGGACAGTTCCATTCACTGCCATATATCAATATGTAGCTCACAGGTTTTACAAGTGAAAGTGAGAGCTTTCATATGTTTTGCTTCTGCAAAGTACAAGTCCATGAACAAAAGCAGAATTGTATGTTCTATCATTTCCAGAAAAAAAAAAAAGGAGACATTTAGTACAGGACAAACTTTCATTTTATTTTTATTTTGTGTATTTCTGCCTAATGCCCCCCTTGCATCCCAAGCACTCTCGAAGAAACAGAAGAATTTAGTTGCAAAAAAATCAAAAGGTTCAATATCTGCACTGTGCTACAGGACAGCAAAAGAAATGTAAGTCATCACCAGACTTCTAAACAGCAAAACTGTTCAAAGGAAAGGGTCAAATAGCCATGCTCTCTATTAAAGAACAAGATTTTTAACTTTTTTTTTTTTTTCCTTAGTGTATTTAGTCTTGCCATGCACCCACTCCTGGAGACACCCAACCATGCTGTGCCTGTCTGCTGAGCTCTGCTGCTGTCCTGGGGTGAACCTGCTCTGGCAGGGGGGCTGGACTAGATGATCTTCTAGGTCCCTTCCAACCCCTGACATGCTGTGATGCAGTGATTCTGTGATTTATTTCAAGTAGTTACCTAATATTAAAGGAGATACAGATTGAGAGGTATTTATTTTAAATAAATAAATATTTCATTTAAATATTATTCTTTAATAATAAGAGTATTATTAAACTGAAGAGATGTTTTGTAGTGCTTTACTGACAAAAAGCAAACCATAAACAAAACCAAGCCAAAACAACAACAAAACCACCAAACAAAACCAACCAAACCAAACCAAATAAACAACTAACAAGAAAAAATCCATTTCTCCCTCTGTAATAGAGTCTTCAAAGCTATGGAGACCAATTAATATGATCCTACAATATGAGGATTTATAGGGGTGTTATGAAAATATCATTTTATCAACCTTGTCTCAGTATATTTCTGCTTTCCACCACTGGAACTTTGATTGTGTAGAGTGTACTTATATCTATGTTCTTTTATGGAACTTTTTTTTTAAAATAAATTATAAATCTCTTGTATTTATTTAAAAAAAAAATAAATCAGCATAGTGTGTGTTTTTAAATTAGATATTATATTCCAACCAACGTTCTATGCTTCATATTGGTGCTGATAAATGTTTTAAGACAAATAATACTAACAGTTTGATTTTGGTTACACAGACACTTCACTTGTTTAGATTTAACAGCATTTTATAAAGTGTTTGCCTGACTGAAATTTTGAGGCCTTTCATTTTTCCAGCTTGTGGCCATTTCTGTTTGAATGCTTTTAAACAAATTACATTTCTGAATGAAGTTTCATTTGTTCTGCCATTGCACTATTCTGCCTGAAGCTTAAACTGAGCCAAGTGAATTCTGCTTTTCCATACATATTTTACCTCTGATTTTTTCAGTCATGTTGGGATTTTCTGGAAATCTTCCATAGTTACAATTTCATATTATGCCAAGTATAGTAACAAAACATCTGTAGCTGGTTGAAACACTTCTTAAACTCTTTGAAATTATTATATTTGTGATTCTTCATCTCTGTTCACCTGGAAGAAACATTAAGGTGGGAATTACCATTTAGTAGAAAGTGCTTCCTTTATCTTCTCATGGATGTACCCATTTGCAGCATGACAATTAGTAAATGTGGGTGACCTGTGCCTAATTTTGAGAAGTTATGTTGGCTGCATTGTCAAAGTTTTAAATATAGTCAACAGCACCTATGTAAAATCACTGTGGCTCTTCACAAGGTAAAGCAAAGCAGGATAAAATAAAGCTAAGGTGGATAAATATGATAGTAAAATGTCTACTAACACAGAGAAAACCAACAATACTATTTGCCTGAGGTAGATGAATAGTGCATTTATCATATTAGCATATCTGTGCTGTTAAGTTGTGGAAAAAAGTTATTTCTATCACTTAAAGAGTCACTGTGAAACGTTATTAGCAAAAGCTATTTTAACACAAATCTTCAAAAGTGCAAATTAACAAAGGTCATTAGAAAGTTTAACCCTATTACTACGTGGAATAAATATATACAAGAATATTCAGTTAGAAGTGATTTGGAATGATTTACACAGAGAATTGAAATGCAAAAAGTTAAGGGACACCCTCCCATTGAGTTACAAGGTTCGGAATGGATCCTGATGGAGTTTAGGTGTAGCTAGATCCAAGCACTATTATGGTAAATCAGAAGATTAGTAGGTAGTTTCCAGATAAAAAGAATTTCAGTTACAATTAGGTGTTGTCTAAATGTCCCAAATTACACAGAATTACGCTGAATTATTGTTGAGGCTGGAACAGACCTTTGAGATTATCAAATCCAGCCTAAGACCTGACACCAGGACACCAGCTAGCCCATGGCACTAAGCACCATATCTAATATTTCCTTAAACACCACTAGGGATGGTGACTCCACCACCTCCCTGGGCAGCCCATTCCAGTGTCAAATGACCCTTTCCATAAGGAATTGCTTCCTAATATCCAACCTAAACCTCCCCTGGTGCAGCTTCAGGCCACGGCCTCTCCTTCTGTCACTAAATCACTGTCACAAAATCACTGTACCATGATCAGAAAGTACCATGTGTCCCAACCCACTGCACTTGTAGCCAAAGCAAAAACACAATGTTGACTGGTCTTGACATCACAACGTGGCCCAGGGGGTCTGCACCACCACAGAGCAACCTTGCTGACAGGGTGGACTGCAGTGCCAGCTTGCAGAGCTGCTAAGTGTCCCCCACATAAAGGGATGATGGCTTGAATAAGCAGGGTTCAGTCACAGAGCCCAGTGCTTCCTTAATTCAATCAGCAGACTGCAGCTGATCATACTGAAAATATTGAAAATATCATATTTTCAATATGATCAGCTTAATAATCATAACAATAATATTAATGTGTGTTTCTATAGTCCACATGAACCTTCTGTTTCTTAAACACCTCAATCATATTATATGACTATATGCATCAGCCTTTATCTTTTTTTTTTTTTGAGATAGATCCTTCAGATCCAATTGCCAAAAAAAAACCCAACCCATCTGTATGCATACAGCAGAACCATTGCTGGTTTAAATCCCCAGTATTTTTTCAAGTGCTAAATGTAAGACTTCATGCTTTAGATTTTCATACAGAAAATATACAAAAGCTTTGTGGAAAATGTGTCAGACATGCAGTAAAGTATGCTATGCCAAAAGTATGCTATGTTTCTTCAGATAGTATTCCTCAGTGATTGTATTTGCATTATTCTGGCTGTACTAATATTGCTTTGTTAAAATATTTCCTTTTCGACTGGCATTTGACCAGTTGTAGAAATGCTTCTTATTGCCTAACATCTTATTATCACCTTAACTTGAAGGTCCCATTCCAGCTAACAAAATAACAGGATATAGTATCAGGAGATTCATAAACTGCAAGATCACTAATTCTAACACATTGCAGGCAAGTTATATGTATAGCAACATAAAATAGAGTGATATGCAGTATTACAAAAGGTGTCACAGAGGAAAGTGTATATCATGCCATATGACAAAAGTCATACTGGGAAATGTATATACATCATGAAAAAACAGCTCAAAGAACCTTCAGAAATAAATCCTGACCTCAGTGCAATTGTTAATTTAACATTCTGGAGATATTATATCATTTTTACCTAACTGTAAAAGAGTGAGCTTTGAAGTAAGGCTTCAGAAAATACTGAGTCATTTCCCGATTCAAATATAAACTGACTTCCAAAGTTGTCATTGCCTAAATCAGCTCTGGGTGCCACTAATCTGCAAGAAAAATTCCTTATTTTAATAGGTTCACAGGGGAAACGGATACAGCTATAGGGAAAAAAAAAAGTATTTATTTGCCATCATTTTTCAAGATCTTTGACATCAAAGCAAGGAAGTGTTAATACATTTTTGGTTGAGTTGCCTTGATACAGTGCACATTTCTTTACACCAACTTAATCATTTGGAGCAACATGTAGAAATTTTTACTTAATAATTCCTATACTTTGCCATTTTATAATGTCTTCTGCTTAATGAACACAAGGGACTTTACACACACAACACATACAAGCATAGAATGTCTAACATATTAAAGGATGATGGTTTTGTCCTATCACTTAGGTTATTCTCCATTTTTAAGGGAGGAAAAAAAGCAGACATGCAAGAGCAGCTGTACAACACTATCTGCTCCTATAGAACCATGGTGCTACCTGCTGAATAATTATATCAACAAAAGACAAAGGTTAAAACTTCACTATGACATTCACAAAGATCTTGTTTAACGTTAACAGAAGTCCCTNCATCAGCCTTTATCTTTTTTTTTTTTTGAGATAGATCCTTCAGATCCAATTGCCAAAAAAAAACCCAACCCATCTGTATGCATACAGCAGAACCATTGCTGGTTTAAATCCCCAGTATTTTTTCAAGTGCTAAATGTAAGACTTCATGCTTTAGATTTTCATACAGAAAATATACAAAAGCTTTGTGGAAAATGTGTCAGACATGCAGTAAAGTATGCTATGCCAAAAGTATGCTATGTTTCTTCAGATAGTATTCCTCAGTGATTGTATTTGCATTATTCTGGCTGTACTAATATTGCTTTGTTAAAATATTTCCTTTTCGACTGGCATTTGACCAGTTGTAGAAATGCTTCTTATTGCCTAACATCTTATTATCACCTTAACTTGAAGGTCCCATTCCAGCTAACAAAATAACAGGATATAGTATCAGGAGATTCATAAACTGCAAGATCACTAATTCTAACACATTGCAGGCAAGTTATATGTATAGCAACATAAAATAGAGTGATATGCAGTATTACAAAAGGTGTCACAGAGGAAAGTGTATATCATGCCATATGACAAAAGTCATACTGGGAAATGTATATACATCATGAAAAAACAGCTCAAAGAACCTTCAGAAATAAATCCTGACCTCAGTGCAATTGTTAATTTAACATTCTGGAGATATTATATCATTTTTACCTAACTGTAAAAGAGTGAGCTTTGAAGTAAGGCTTCAGAAAATACTGAGTCATTTCCCGATTCAAATATAAACTGACTTCCAAAGTTGTCATTGCCTAAATCAGCTCTGGGTGCCACTAATCTGCAAGAAAAATTCCTTATTTTAATAGGTTCACAGGGGAAACGGATACAGCTATAGGGAAAAAAAAAAGTATTTATTTGCCATCATTTTTCAAGATCTTTGACATCAAAGCAAGGAAGTGTTAATACATTTTTGGTTGAGTTGCCTTGATACAGTGCACATTTCTTTACACCAACTTAATCATTTGGAGCAACATGTAGAAATTTTTACTTAATAATTCCTATACTTTGCCATTTTATAATGTCTTCTGCTTAATGAACACAAGGGACTTTACACACACAACACATACAAGCATAGAATGTCTAACATATTAAAGGATGATGGTTTTGTCCTATCACTTAGGTTATTCTCCATTTTTAAGGGAGGAAAAAAAGCAGACATGCAAGAGCAGCTGTACAACACTATCTGCTCCTATAGAACCATGGTGCTACCTGCTGAATAATTATATCAACAAAAGACAAAGGTTAAAACTTCACTATGACATTCACAAAGATCTTGTTTAACGTTAACAGAAGTCCTTAAGAAGAATGTGTTAAGTCTGTAGTTGTCTGGGCAAAGGTATATCAATACATTTATTGATAAAATATGTTTTGTGGTTTCAATAACATTGTGTGGATCAGTTCTGCCAAGATTATGATGTTTTTTAAAGCACTTGTCCTATTTCATCAGCATTTCTTAGTCGAATAAATACAACAGTCCTTATTGTCAGCCTTTCTTTTTCCTTCTCCTTGTTTTATTTTTACTTTAACCTTTCTGAAATACCCATTGAATTAACTACCCCAGGCCTAGGAAGTCCACAAAAGCTGATGTCTGGAGGAGTATGGCAGGGATAAAGCACGACACAGCTCTCCTGCCCTGACATCCTTCCTCATATTTCTGCCCTTGGCCACTGTCAGAAGGATGATGCTGGTTGGGATGGACCTTTGACCTGCCTCCAAATGGCTATTTTAAAGAATTCCTCTGCTACTAAGCTGGCAGTATTCTTAATTAATATTGCCTACCTCTGTGCTATTTACTATCTGAAGGTAAATGTACGTAGAATTATTTTCAGAGAAGTATGGTCAAAGTCCACGATTTTTTGCTCAGTCTCGTAAAATGTGATGCTTACTCTAACCCCAGTATCTTGAGTGAGAATATGTGAGAGCTTTAGCCTGAATTTAAAATACTAAGAAAAGAAAACTGTGCTCACAAGACTATGAAGGAAATTTTGAAAGTAGAGATCCCCAGGGTCCTAAAAGGAAAATCACAAGAATAGCCTGCATTTCTTTATTATTTTCAAATAATTCTGATTATTTTTTAGGTGCTTGTTTTGTTGGATTTTGTTTGTTTGTTTACAGTGTGGTTTTGTTTGTTTGTTTGTTTTGTTGTTGTTGTGATGTTGGTTTTGTCAGTCTTATGATTTTATTGGTCTGATTTGAAATACAGAAGGACCAAAACACTGTCTGGAGCTCCAGGTGACAGTTTTTCATTGAATTTCTGGACCATGGGTTCCCAGATTGTAGATGAGGCCCCAGTAAGTGATCCAATGTTAATGCTCATCAACACTTTAGACAGTGTTTTCAATTAAATTCTTGAAGGTAGATGTGCTTGGTGTGACATGACAAACTGGCCACTGTTTAAACTAGCACTTTAGATATTTTAAGCCAGTCTTTAGCTTTATTTTTGACACCTGGCAGAGGGCTTACAATATTATCCTGAAACAGTGTTACATTCTATGCTATAATCTCTTTTGAGGATTTGTTCTAACATCTTTTATCAGAGAAATCCCTGATCCCTGTCTCTTGCAATTTGCTAGCTTATATATAAATGGCATCTTCCCATACACATCAGGAACTTACAGCATTGTGCTTTGCCTTATCTCTTAAGACAGCAAAAAGGGGGAAAAGGCAGGAAATAAAACCCCAATTATATGCTGATTTGCTAATGTTATTTTTCAGATTAAATGCCACTTTCTGCTACAAAAACTGCAGCAGTTGAAGCTGTCAGTTTTCTGAATGCTTTCATATGAAGCTCTGTCATAGCAAACAGAATGCTGGATAGTCAGGCTCCTTAGGGGGTCAGAAAAACTGACAGAGGTTTAACAGCCCTTGAAATTATATCCCCAAACCTTGGAAAGCCTGCTGGTTCAGTGGGAAAAGACATAAGCTGACCAAGTTATAAATAAACTCTTTTATCACAGGCAATGGTGTCTTGGTGACTTCAAAGGCTAAGTAAGAAGACTGATTTCTCTGAAGTTCCATAGACAGTAAGAACTTTATTGTGCTGGACAGGCAAATCCTGGTCCAGAGCTGCAATTTGATAATACTAAACTTTTTTTTCTTTATTTCCCCTTTCTTGTCCTGTTTTGATATCATCATCTGAATTTCTGGTAAACTGAGATCAGAAAACTTTCGATCTACATTTGATGTCAAATCAAGAATTGTATATTTAACACTTTGATTTCCTGTGCAGGGTTTCTCTAATCTTTATAGCCAACACTATAAACATTTTAAATGTAATGAAAAACAAATATACGATTACATACAGAGCTACTCACTGTCACCACTCCTTCTGCAGGTGAAAATGAAAGAATGTTCCTGAGTGCACTGTCAACGTTGTCTTTTTCCATCTGTTCCAGAGTAGATCAGTGTTACATATTAAAACAAAGAGAATGAAAGGATGGAGTATATTTTAACACCAGGTTTATGAAAAACCAAACCAAACAAACAAAAAGCACACACAAAAAAAAGAGAGTTCTGCAAACATGAGATTTTGATACTATCCTGGACCCATTTCCTGGATCCATTATTTTAAATATTACCTAATATGTAATCTAAAAATAATAAAAACCTGAGTTCTTCAGAGTGACAAATCATCAGCAGACCCAAAATACATAATTTTTAAATCTAGTAGTGGGTTTCTCATTCTAAAAAATATNAACCTTTCTGAAATACCCATTGAATTAACTACCCCAGGCCTAGGAAGTCCACAAAAGCTGATGTCTGGAGGAGTATGGCAGGGATAAAGCACGACACAGCTCTCCTGCCCTGACATCCTTCCTCATATTTCTGCCCTTGGCCACTGTCAGAAGGATGATGCTGGTTGGGATGGACCTTTGACCTGCCTCCAAATGGCTATTTTAAAGAATTCCTCTGCTACTAAGCTGGCAGTATTTTTAATTAATTTTGTCTACCTCTGTGCTATTTACTATCTGAAGGTAAACGTACATAGAATTATTTTCAGAGAAGTATGGTCAAAGTCCACGATTTTTTGCTCAGTCTCGTAAAATGTGATGCTTACTCTAACCCCAGTATCTTGAGTGAGAATATGTGAGAGCTTTAGCCTGAATTTAAAATACTAAGAAAAGAAAACTGTGCTCACAAGACTATGAAGGAAATTTTGAAAGTAGAGATCCCCAGGGTCCTAAAAGGAAAATCACAAGAATAGCCTGCATTTCTTTATTATTTTCAAATAATTCTGATTATTTTTTAGGTGCNGACCTAAATATGTTTTGTTTTTTCTTTTCAGAGACATTCTACTATTAGTCATAAGCAACCTAATCATGAAGCACAACAATAAGAATAGAAAAAGTCCATCCAATTTCAATGTGGATATACATTGCCTTGTCTAGTGAGGAACTGGTGCTTGGTAACTATGTGAGAAGGGAAATCATGGACAGGTAANTTGTTGTTGTGATGTTGGTTTTGTCAGTCTTATGATTTTATTGGTCTGATTTGAAATACAGAAGGACCAAAACACTGTCTGGAGCTCCAGGTGACAGTTTTTCATTGAATTTCTGGACCATGGGTTCCCAGATTGTAGATGAGGCCCCAGTAAGTGATCCAATGTTAATGCTCATCAACACTTTAGACAGTGTTTTCAATTAAATTCTTGAAGGTAGATGTGCTTGGTGTGACATGACAAACTGGCCACTGTTTAAACTAGCACTTTAGATATTTTAAGCCAGTCTTTAGCTTTATTTTTGACACCTGGCAGAGGGCTTACAATATTATCCTGAAACAGTGTTACATTCTATGCTATAATCTCTTTTGAGGATTTGTTCTAACATCTTTTATCAGAGAAATCCCTGATCCCTGTCTCTTGCAATTTGCTAGCTTATATATAAATGGCATCTTCCCATACACATCAGGAACTTACAGCATTGTGCTTTGCCTTATCTCTTAAGACAGCAAAAAGGGGGAAAAGGCAGGAAATAAAACCCCAATTATATGCTGATTTGCTAATGTTATTTTTCAGATTAAATGCCACTTTCTGCTACAAAAACTGCAGCAGTTGAAGCTGTCAGTTTTCTGAATGCTTTCATATGAAGCTCTGTCATAGCAAATTGCAAGANTTTTTTTCTTTATTTCCCCTTTCTTGTCCTGTTTTGATATCATCATCTGAATTTCTGGTAAACTGAGATCAGAAAACTTTCGATCTACATTTGATGTCAAATCAAGAATTGTATATTTAACACTTTGATTTCCTGTGCAGGGTTTCTCTAATCTTTATAGCCAACACTATAAACATTTTAAATGTAATGAAAAACAAATATACGATTACATACAGAGCTACTCACTGTCACCACTCCTTCTGCAGGTGAAAATGAAAGAATGTTCCTGAGTGCACTGTCAACGTTGTCTTTTTCCATCTGTTCCAGAGTAGATCAGTGTTACATATTAAAACAAAGAGAATGAAAGGATGGAGTATATTTTAACACCAGGTTTATGAAAAACCAAACCAAACAAACAAAAAGCACACACAAAAAAAAGAGAGTTCTGCAAACATGAGATTTTGATACTATCCTGGACCCATTTCCTGGATCCATTATTTTAAATATTACCTAATATGTAATCTAAAAATAATAAAAACCTGAGTTCTTCAGAGTGACAAATCATCAGCAGACCCAAAATACATAATTTTTAAATCTAGTAGTGGGTTTCTCATTCTAAAAAATATGCCACTGTGGATATTTAACTTTTAAAGACCTAAATATGTTTTGTTTTTTCTTTTCAGAGACATTCTACTATTAGTCATAAGCAACCTAATCATGAAGCACAACAATAAGAATAGAAAAAGTCCATCCAATTTCAATGTGGATATACATTGCCTTGTCTAGTGAGGAACTGGTGCTTGGTAACTATGTGAGAAGGGAAATCATGGACAGGTAAAGTAGGAAAACCAAGGTAGCATCAGCATTTAAATCAGCCTGCATTGTGGTTAGTGATGCATATATGGTTTTGATATAAGTGCCTCAACAGAATCCTAGAGTCTCAACCTTCTTATCCACTTCTTCTCCCAGATTCAACAGCACAGTACTGGGATAAAGAAAGGCCTATAGTTTTATCAGCCTGTTTCTCAGCAAATTTTACGCTTAAATTCATTTGTGGGCTTCTCTGCACTATTACACATTAGGAAATTCATTTGTTTAAAGTCTGCAGGCAACTTGTTTTACTTACACTGTTCAAACCAAAATACTGTATACTTCTCTCTGTACGCAAGGAAAATCATGTCAGACACAGATACACAAAGGAAACACTGAAGTCCAGAATATTGTCATTGGCAAAGACAAGGAAAGAAGTTGAGCAGCTGCCAATATTTGAGGAGAACCAGCGGAAGGGGCATTACTCCAAAGGACACATGCCTTAAAGTTCAGAGATGCAACAACCTTTCATGTTGGACTAAGACAAAGAAGAAATGTTCCACCTGTTTCGTGTGCCAAAGAAGCAGCCTCGATTTTCATTTTATTTGGTGTCTTGATGGTAGATAAGTATTAAAGGGACTAGACAGTATGATATTTTCTTTAGAAAACATACCTGCCAGTTGAGAAAAAACTAGAAGAATAGAATCTTCTAGCAGAAAATAGCTCAGTGACAGGCTTCCTTGTCATATCTAAAACTACAAAACTACTTAAGATATTTTTATTGAAAAGGCACGTTGCCACCCAATCTCTTTTTTTTTCTGCTTACGATGTTTAAATTGCATAAAGCACCACAAAGTGCCACAGGGAAAGATTGTGATAAAGTGGGTTGTCAGAACCTACTTGTGTCACTGCTACCATAGAACTGTGCAAAAGATTTTATTATTTTTTTTTCAAAACAAAGCTGCTAAAATGTTAAAAAGCAAACAATTACCTTGGGGTCTTTTTTTGAGACTCATTAAAAAGTGATGACTTTCTGAAAATCTGGCCTCTCATATTGGATAGCCAGAAGCACCTATTACTTCTGAATTAAATTAATTGAACTAGGAAAATGGTGTTTGGACAATATATGAAAAAATATGAGTTGTTTATCAGAATAATGCATTAGTGACAAGTTTATTCACTATCTTTTTCATAAATTCTTTTTTAAATTTGTGTGCAGCTTTTGGATAGAGTAGAAAATAAATACATCAATATTTTATTTGAACACTTTTTTTGTTTTCTTCTTGTTGAGGATATTCCACGATCACCCCTTTGTCATTCCATCACCATCTTGACAGTTCTCGAGCCACAGCACATTTTTGTTCCTTTCATCACCCTGCTAACTTTGTGTTTTTAAGATACAGTGACTTATTTTACCTCACACTCCCTGAAAGATCCTTCAAGACAAAGTCTGCTTGGGATCAGCTGATTCCATTTCTCAGGCACGTTACTGTAGAAGAACACAGCTGATCTGTGTGTGACCATGTTCAGGATATGGACTCTGACCATGCATCATCCGTCATGTGTTCCTGCTGTTGAACANTTTCTGCTACAAAAACTGCAGCAGTTGAAGCTGTCAGTTTTCTGAATGCTTTCATATGAAGCTCTGTCATAGCAAACAGAATGCTGGATAGTCAGGCTCCTTAGGGGGTCAGAAAAACTGACAGAGGTTTAACAGCCCTTGAAATTATATCCCCAAACCTTGGAAAGCCTGCTGGTTCAGTGGGAAAAGACATAAGCTGACCAAGTTATAAATAAACTCTTTTATCACAGGCAATGGTGTCTTGGTGACTTCAAAGGCTAAGTAAGAAGACTGATTTCTCTGAAGTTCCATAGACAGTAAGAACTTTATTGTGCTGGACAGGCAAATCCTGGTCCAGAGCTGCAATTTGATAATACTAAACTTTTTTTTCTTTATTTCCCCTTTCTTGTCCTGTTTTGATATCATCATCTGAATTTCTGGTAAACTGAGATCAGAAAACTTTCGATCTACATTTGATGTCAAATCAAGAATTGTATATTTAACACTTTGATTTCCTGTGCAGGGTTTCTCTAATCTTTATAGCCAACACTATAAACATTTTAAATGTAATGAAAAACAAATATACGATTACATACAGAGCTACTCACTGTCACCACTCCTTCTGCAGGTGAAAATGAAAGAATGTTCCTGAGTGCACTGTCAACGTTGTCTTTTTCCATCTGTTCCAGAGTAGATCAGTGTTACATATTAAAACAAAGAGAATGAAAGGATGGAGTATATTTTAACACCAGGTTTATGAAAAACCAAACCAAACAAACAAAAAGCACACACAAAAAAAAGAGAGTTCTGCAAACATGAGATTTTGATACTATCCTGGACCCATTTCCTGGATCCATTATTTTAAATATTACCTAATATGTAATCTAAAAATAATAAAAACCTGAGTTCTTCAGAGTGACAAATCATCAGCAGACCCAAAATACATAATTTTTAAATCTAGTAGTGGGTTTCTCATTCTAAAAAATATGCCACTGTGGATATTTAACTTTTAAAGACCTAAATATGTTTTGTTTTTTCTTTTCAGAGACATTCTACTATTAGTCATAAGCAACCTAATCATGAAGCACAACAATAAGAATAGAAAAAGTCCATCCAATTTCAATGTGGATATACATTGCCTTGTCTAGTGAGGAACTGGTGCTTGGTAACTATGTGAGAAGGGAAATCATGGACAGGTAAAGTAGGAAAACCAAGGTAGCATCAGCATTTAAATCAGCCTGCATTGTGGTTAGTGATGCATATATGGTTTTGATATAAGTGCCTCAACAGAATCCTAGAGTCTCAACCTTCTTATCCACTTCTTCTCCCAGATTCAACAGCACAGTACTGGGATAAAGAAAGGCCTATAGTTTTATCAGCCTGTTTCTCAGCAAATTTTACGCTTAAATTCATTTGTGGGCTTCTCTGCACTATTACACATTAGGAAATTCATTTGTTTAAAGTCTGCAGGCAACTTGTTTTACTTACACTGTTCAAACCAAAATACTGTATACTTCTCTCTGTACGCAAGGAAAATCATGTCAGACACAGATACACAAAGGAAACACTGAAGTCCAGAATATTGTCATTGGCAAAGACAAGGAAAGAAGTTGAGCAGCTGCCAATATTTGAGGAGAACCAGCGGAAGGGGCATTACTCCAAAGGACACATGCCTTAAAGTTCAGAGATGCAACAACCTTTCATGTTGGACTAAGACAAAGAAGAAATGTTCCACCTGTTTCGTGTGCCAAAGAAGCAGCCTCGATTTTCATTTTATTTGGTGTCTTGATGGTAGATAAGTATTAAAGGGACTAGACAGTATGATATTTTCTTTAGAAAACATACCTGCCAGTTGAGAAAAAACTAGAAGAATAGAATCTTCTAGCAGAAAATAGCTCAGTGACAGGCTTCCTTGTCATATCTAAAACTACAAAACTACTTAAGATATTTTTATTGAAAAGGCACGTTGCCACCCAATCTCTTTTTTTTTCTGCTTACGATGTTTAAATTGCATAAAGCACCACAAAGTGCCACAGGGAAAGATTGTGATAAAGTGGGTTGTCAGAACCTACTTGTGTCACTGCTACCATAGAACTGTGCAAAAGATTTTATTATTTTTTTTTCAAAACAAAGCTGCTAAAATGTTAAAAAGCAAACAATTACCTTGGGGTCTTTTTTTGAGACTCATTAAAAAGTGATGACTTTCTGAAAATCTGGCCTCTCATATTGGATAGCCAGAAGCACCTATTACTTCTGAATTAAATTAATTGAACTAGGAAAATGGTGTTTGGACAATATATGAAAAAATATGAGTTGTTTATCAGAATAATGCATTAGTGACAAGTTTATTCACTATCTTTTTCATAAATTCTTTTTTAAATTTGTGTGCAGCTTTTGGATAGAGTAGAAAATAAATACATCAATATTTTATTTGAACACTTTTTTTGTTTTCTTCTTGTTGAGGATATTCCACGATCACCCCTTTGTCATTCCATCACCATCTTGACAGTTCTCGAGCCACAGCACATTTTTGTTCCTTTCATCACCCTGCTAACTTTGTGTTTTTAAGATACAGTGACTTATTTTACCTCACACTCCCTGAAAGATCCTTCAAGACAAAGTCTGCTTGGGATCAGCTGATTCCATTTCTCAGGCACGTTACTGTAGAAGAACACAGCTGATCTGTGTGTGACCATGTTCAGGATATGGACTCTGACCATGCATCATCCGTCATGTGTTCCTGCTGTTGAACATGATATTCCCTGGTTAGACCACAGACATTAAATAACTCAAAGACAGGTCGAGGACTGGCCATAAAAAGTTATTTCATTAAGTCAGTCAACAGATGGTAGTATCCTAAATTGATCACTAGGCAGCTAGAATAAAAAAGTATTTAGGGAGTGCAACAGGAGTATTTTTTTTTTTGTTCAAAGATTGTTGTGCTGAATGCCAGTTCTGGATTCTGACCTCTTACCCTTCAGTGTACTGAGTCCTTCTCATGCTACTCTAATGTCATTTGGATCTTGCTTGGGTCACCATGGCAGTTGTTATTTTACAGTTTTATTATTGTTATAATCCTCAGCCTAGTCTTCTGCAGTGACGTTTCCTTAACTTTCATAACTGACCTGCTTGATATATATATGTATTTGTACAAATATATAAACATAATTTCCAATAATTTATCATTTTCTTCTAGAATATACAGTTATAACAATCACATTTCATTGTTCTGTGGGTATTCCTTAATTTTATACTGTTTTAATCACAATATAAGCACAGAATCTGTAATAAAATATAAACTAAAAACTACCCTACATCTTAAACTGTTCTGAAATACCATGCTAAAGTTTCACATTCTCCTTCTCAGATTATAAATCCTCATNAAGTAGGAAAACCAAGGTAGCATCAGCATTTAAATCAGCCTGCATTGTGGTTAGTGATGCATATATGGTTTTGATATAAGTGCCTCAACAGAATCCTAGAGTCTCAACCTTCTTATCCACTTCTTCTCCCAGATTCAACAGCACAGTACTGGGATAAAGAAAGGCCTATAGTTTTATCAGCCTGTTTCTCAGCAAATTTTACGCTTAAATTCATTTGTGGGCTTCTCTGCACTATTACACATTAGGAAATTCATTTGTTTAAAGTCTGCAGGCAACTTGTTTTACTTACACTGTTCAAACCAAAATACTGTATACTTCTCTCTGTACGCAAGGAAAATCATGTCAGACACAGATACACAAAGGAAACACTGAAGTCCAGAATATTGTCATTGGCAAAGACAAGGAAAGAAGTTGAGCAGCTGCCAATATTTGAGGAGAACCAGCGGAAGGGGCATTACTCCAAAGGACACATGCCTTAAAGTTCAGAGATGCAACAACCTTTCATGTTGGACTAAGACAAAGAAGAAATGTTCCACCTGTTTCGTGTGCCAAAGAAGCAGCCTCGATTTTCATTTTATTTGGTGTCTTGATGGTAGATAAGTATTAAAGGGACTAGACAGTATGATATTTTCTTTAGAAAACATACCTGCCAGTTGAGAAAAAACTAGAAGAATAGAATCTTCTAGCAGAAAATAGCTCAGTGACAGGCTTCCTTGTCATATCTAAAACTACAAAACTACTTAAGATATTTTTATTGAAAAGGCACGTTGCCACCCAATCTCTTTTTTTTTCTGCTTACGATGTTTAAATTGCATAAAGCACCACAAAGTGCCACAGGGAAAGATTGTGATAAAGTGGGTTGTCAGAACCTACTTGTGTCACTGCTACCATAGAACTGTGCAAAAGATTTTATTATTTTTTTTTCAAAACAAAGCTGCTAAAATGTTAAAAAGCAAACAATTACCTTGGGGTCTTTTTTTGAGACTCATTAAAAAGTGATGACTTTCTGAAAATCTGGCCTCTCATATTGGATAGCCAGAAGCACCTATTACTTCTGAATTAAATTAATTGAACTAGGAAAATGGTGTTTGGACAATATATGAAAAAATATGAGTTGTTTATCAGAATAATGCATTAGTGACAAGTTTATTCACTATCTTTTTCATAAATTCTTTTTTAAATTTGTGTGCAGCTTTTGGATAGAGTAGAAAATAAATACATCAATATTTTATTTGAACACTTTTTTTGTTTTCTTCTTGTTGAGGATATTCCACGATCACCCCTTTGTCATTCCATCACCATCTTGACAGTTCTCGAGCCACAGCACATTTTTGTTCCTTTCATCACCCTGCTAACTTTGTGTTTTTAAGATACAGTGACTTATTTTACCTCACACTCCCTGAAAGATCCTTCAAGACAAAGTCTGCTTGGGATCAGCTGATTCCATTTCTCAGGCACGTTACTGTAGAAGAACACAGCTGATCTGTGTGTGACCATGTTCAGGATATGGACTCTGACCATGCATCATCCGTCATGTGTTCCTGCTGTTGAACATGATATTCCCTGGTTAGACCACAGACATTAAATAACTCAAAGACAGGTCGAGGACTGGCCATAAAAAGTTATTTCATTAAGTCAGTCAACAGATGGTAGTATCCTAAATTGATCACTAGGCAGCTAGAATAAAAAAGTATTTAGGGAGTGCAACAGGAGTATTTTTTTTTTTGTTCAAAGANTTATAACAATCACATTTCATTGTTCTGTGGGTATTCCTTAATTTTATACTGTTTTAATCACAATATAAGCACAGAATCTGTAATAAAATATAAACTAAAAACTACCCTACATCTTAAACTGTTCTGAAATACCATGCTAAAGTTTCACATTCTCCTTCTCAGATTATAAATCCTCATTCAGTACTAAAAAAAAAAAAAAAAGAAAAGTAGTTTATGTATAAAGACATATTTTTTCTGTTTCAAGCCCCTATACTGAACTCCTGCTGACTGCCTCCTGGACCTCATATATTCAATCCATATTAAAAGAGAAGAACAAAGAAACAAAGTCCCTTTAACATTCAGCTGTCCACCTTCCTGCTTGTCTTTCAGTGAAAATGATACTTCACT
>VYZU01020541.1:91587-113245 GCA_013401355.1 Ceyx cyanopectus | reverse complement strand
AGTGATGTTTTGTTATATTTTTGGCATTGGCTTAGTTAAATATGTGACCAAAAAAAGTAGAAGAGGAACCGAGGGGAACTGAAAAATATTGGTGTTTGTACTCACATTTGTTGCATTCCAACTGGCTGAGGTACTGAATGATGCCTTTGCCTCAGTCTTAATAGTAAGACCAGTTGTTCTTTGGTACCCAGCCGACTGAGCTGAGGAACAGAGAGCAGAATGAAGCCCCCATAATCCAAGAGAAAATGGTCGGTGACTTGCTACACCACTTAGACATATACAAGTTTATGGAGCTGTATGGGTTCCATCAAAGGTACTGAAGGAGCTGGTGACAGTGCTCACCAAGGCACTTTACATCATTTATCATCAGTATTGGTTGACCAGGGAGATCTCAGTTGACTAGAAGTTGGGAAATGTGATGCCCACCTATGAGAAGGGCCAAAAGGAGGATGCAGGGAACTGCAGGCCTGTCAGTCTGTCCAGGTAAGGTTATGGAGCAGATTATCCTGAGTGCCATCACAGGGTACATAAAGGACAACCGGTGTGATCAGGCTCAGTTAGCATGGATTTATGAAAGGTAGGTCCTGCTTGACTAACATGGTCTCCTTTGACAAGGTTACCCACTCTAGTGGAAGAGGGAGAGTCTGTGGATGTTGTCTACCTCAACTTTAGTAAAGTCTTTGACACAGTTTCCCACAGCATTCTCCTGGTGAAACTGGCTGCCCATGGCTTGGGTGGGTATACACTTCACTGGGTGAAAAAACTGTCTGGGTAAAAAAACTGTCTGGACAGCCAGGCCCAAGGACTTGTGGTGAATGGAATTAAATTCAGTTAATGGCTCTTCAAGGCTTTCAATATTGAGGTCAGTTCTCTTAAATATTTGTCATGATCTGAATTAGCACCCTTACTAAGTTTGGAGAAGACACCAAGTTGGGTNTTTTTTTTTTTTTTAAATGGGTATTCTTGTCTCTCAGGTATATAACTGCTCCATAACTGGTAAATCTGTATTCATGTGTTAGGGTTTTTAAAGGCATATTATTTACACAATTCACTGAAATGGCTAATGTGAAAGCTGAGTGGCTCTCTCATGTAATTATGTATTTAGTATGCCTTGTATTCACTGCTGGTATAGGAAGGAAAAACAAAACAAAATCAACACAAAGCCCCACAAAATCTACTAGGGTAATAATAATAAATAATATTCTTATTCCATTTTTGCAGGCTTTTCAAAAGTTGTATCATAACTTTTTTCTTAGATAAGAAGCCTATATGATTTAAGTACTATCCAATATAAAAAAATGATGTATGGCAGGTGTTTTAATTCTGAAAGTACACAAGATGCACCAGAAGTTTTGTCTTATACCTATATCATATGCATTCAATTGAAGAGAACACCTCCGAACAGGAGAGGGGAGGAAAATAAGAGATGTATTTTTATTTATAAGTGAGACTGAAAGAATGAAAAATGCACCAAAGAAGGGAACCAAAATAGTTTTGTAGGCAGAAAAAAATTTCTGGAATTGTTAATCAGTTTCATGAGACCAACATTTGTCATGTAAATAGCAACTGCCTGAACTGATACATTTCATACAATATAATGCAACCTGTGGTTACAGAAATAGTGCATATTGGACACAGTGTGAAAGTGATGTTTTGTTATATTTTTGGCATTGGCTTAGTTAAATATGTGACCAAAAAAAGTAGAAGAGGAACCGAGGGGAACTGAAAAATATTGGTGTTTGTACTCACATTTGTTGCATTCCAACTGGCTGAGGTACTGAATGATGCCTTTGCCTCAGTCTTAATAGTAAGACCAGTTGTTCTTTGGTACCCAGCCGACTGAGCTGAGGAACAGAGAGCAGAATGAAGCCCCCATAATCCAAGAGAAAATGGTCGGTGACTTGCTACACCACTTAGACATATACAAGTTTATGGAGCTGTATGGGTTCCATCAAAGGTACTGAAGGAGCTGGTGACAGTGCTCACCAAGGCACTTTACATCATTTATCATCAGTATTGGTTGACCAGGGAGATCTCAGTTGACTAGAAGTTGGGAAATGTGATGCCCACCTATGAGAAGGGCCAAAAGGAGGATGCAGGGAACTGCAGGCCTGTCAGTCTGTCCAGGTAAGGTTATGGAGCAGATTATCCTGAGTGCCATCACAGGGTACATAAAGGACAACCGGTGTGATCAGGCTCAGTTAGCATGGATTTATGAAAGGTAGGTCCTGCTTGACTAACATGGTCTCCTTTGACAAGGTTACCCACTCTAGTGGAAGAGGGAGAGTCTGTGGATGTTGTCTACCTCAACTTTAGTAAAGTCTTTGACACAGTTTCCCACAGCATTCTCCTGGTGAAACTGGCTGCCCATGGCTTGGGTGGGTATACACTTCACTGGGTGAAAAAACTGTCTGGGTAAAAAAACTGTCTGGACAGCCAGGCCCAAGGACTTGTGGTGAATGGAATTAAATTCAGTTAATGGCTCTTCAAGGCTTTCAATATTGAGGTCAGTTCTCTTAAATATTTGTCATGATCTGAATTAGCACCCTTACTAAGTTTGGAGAAGACACCAAGTTGGGTGGGGTGTTGATCTGCTTGAGGGTAGGGAGGATCTACAGAGGGATCTGGACAGGTTGGATAGATGGGCTGAGGCCAGTGGTGTGAGTTTCAACAAGGCCAAGTCCTGGTTCCTGTCCTTGGGTCACAACAACCCCCTGCAATGCTACAGACTTGTGGAAGAGTGGCTGGAAAGATGCCCGGCAGAAAAGGACCAGGGGATGTAGGTCAACAACTCCATGACCATGAGCCAGCAGTGTGCCCAGGTGGCCAAGAAGGCCAACGGCATCCTGGTCTGTATCAGGAACAGTGTGCCAGCAGAACCAGAGCAGGGATTGTCCCCCTGTACTAGGCACTGTCAAGGCCACACCACGAATACTGTGCTCAGTTGTGGGCCCCTGGCTACACAAAAGCCATTGAGGGGCTGGAGTGCGACCGAAGAAGGGCAGTGGAGCTGGTGAAGGGTCTAGAGAACAAGCACTGTGAGGAGCAGCTGAGGGAACTGGGGCTGTTCAGCCTGGAGAGAAGGAGACTCAGGGGAGACCTTATTGCTCTACAACTACCTGAAGGGAGGTTGTCTTGAGGCAGGTGTCAGTCTCTTCTCCCATTGACAAGCAATAGGATGAGAGGAAGGTGTCCTCAAGTTGCACCAGGAAAGGTTTAAGTTGAATATTAGGAAAAATTTCTTCCCTGAAAGGGTTGTAAAGTATTGGAAAAGGCTGCCCAGGGTAGCAGTGGAGTCACCATCACTAGAGGTATTTAAAAGATGTGTAGATGCAGTGCTAAGGGACACATGGTTTAATGGTGGATTTGGCACTGGGTTTGGTACTGGGTTGACAGTTGGATTTAAGGATCTTAAAGGTCTTTTCCAACCTAAATGATTCTATGAAAAATAATTGTGAATATTAGGAATCCATGTAACATCTGAGCATGTATTTGATAAAGCTTTGCAAAGGATCAGAATTCCCAAGGCACATCTGCTGACAATTAGATTTTAAAGAGCATGCAGGAAACTGTGCTGGGATGGAGACTTTCAGGAGACTTGCACTTGTCAGCCATCCCATATTCGCTTTCCAAAGTGTTGAAAAAGAGGTGGGGGAAAGATCTGTCTCCTTATATCAAGTTCGGGTCTGGTGCTTATATATTTTTAATAATCTACAGAGCATCCCTTATGTTTTATCTGCTCCAGTTTGAATGGTAGAATTTCTAGCATACGTGTTCCCCACTTATGTTGGTTCTTGCAGTAGTTAGAACTCCCGTTTCTGTTTTCCTTTGTACAGCCTTTTCCAGTTCCTGGCTTACAATCAACTGGGTCAAACAAAAAGCCCCATTTCTCTCATTTTTTAAACTCCTTGGCTCTTCTCAACATGTCATATTCTATTTATTCTCCTTAATGAAAATATTGGGTGAATAGGAGCTTAATTCCCATCTCCCAAGGGAAATAGAAATTGTTATTGGTTTATCTTTAGAGTTGAACTGCGTAAAGCACTGGACACTGTACCAGAAGGGAAATAATTGTGAACTAGGAAGGGATTGAAATAGATTTGTTTAGCAGCTGAAATTAGTCTTGTGTACAGCGGACCGAAAAACACCCCTTGGGAGGGAAAAAAAAAAGGGTTTCTTTCTTGGCTTTGCCATTAACCTATGAAGATGTGAGAAATTGTTAGGTTGGCTGTAAATCAAAGGTGTTTTAGGCTTGCAGGTTGTCATAGTTGAGTGCAGGGTTCAGGCTGGGATAATAGGTTATTACACTTTATTATGTTAAAATGCACCACAATTAAAGACAGTCTTTCTGAACTGCTGTCTGATTTTCTCTGAAGTGTTTATAAAGAAAATATCCTTAAACTGTTGTTTGTTTGGTGTTTTTTTTGGGGTGGTGGTTGTTTTACAGGGAGTTCAATACTGGGAGTTCATATTTTCCCATTTATGCACTGTTGTTGTAAATGGGAGTAATCCAAGAGCTTCTCTTTTTTCCCCATGTAGAGCCACTTAGTTTTTCAGGACAATGTGATACATTACTGACCTGTAACACAATTTACTAAAACTGTGTTAAGTATATTGTATTTGCTGAGGGACTAGAAGAGAATAAATTTGATAAAAAAGTCTGAAATGGTAATGTATAATCTTGTAATGCAGTAACAAAGTAAATAACCAATTTTTAGTACTGGCATAAATTTAGCCATTGAACATGTATTGAGAATTGTCTTTAGGATATCAAATAATTGGAAGAGAGGGTAGGCTATTAGAGTCAGAACATCAGATGTAGTAAAAAATGTTCTTGTAATATAGTTACAAGAATAATTGAATAGGTTAGAAAAAACAGCTTCCCCTCAGATCCTGGTTACTGCCCACTCAGCTCAGTCAGTGACGGTGAATGCCTCTAACCTATTTTAATACAAAATACAGCAAGCCCATTTTAATCACCGGTAGAGCAACTGGTACCAGCCTCTGTCAGATGAACGATACTGGTCTTGTTTGTATACTTCATATTGTTTTAGTAGGAATTTACATTTCAGAATTCGGATAATGGGACTTAAAAATCAATTGGACAAAGAAATAGGTTTGGGTTTTTTTTGTGAAATAATTCCCTATCTTATGCAATTTGGTGTGTATTAAAGATGCTCAGATTTTATAAAGGAAACACTTTGTGTCTTTGTCTGAAAGTTGTGCAGATGTCCAAACTATTATTGCAGTCATGAGTCAGGTAGAGAGATTGCTTCTTCCTGGCCCAGTATTTAGCAAGCAGTATCAGCATTTCCATTTGGCCATATTCCAAATGCTGTGCCTCTGTATCTTTGCTTTGAAGAATCAATGTAGATTGACTTGAGTTGAGAAGAGGATTTTGTCAGTCAGCTTTCAACTAGTGAATGTTGAGACCAGTCCCTTGTTTGTGGAGCTGACAGTACAAAAGTGAGTGTTTGACGCATGGCTTGCTTGGTGGATGGGGATAGAGGCTGTTGAGATTTTTCAGAGATCAGACTGTAAATGAAGTTGTTCTGTTGGGTCACTCATCTGATTTACACACAAGCTGTTTCTATGAAGCACCTGGGGCCTTTTGTTCATGCTTGTGAAAAAGCCTCTTTCAGTCACCAACAGTAATTTAGTGTCTCCGCTTCCTTTGATAGGTGAAAGGCAAGCACAGGAATTACATTTTCTGCCACACTGTGTGTAAATTCACGCTTATTTTTTATGATAGGTAACAGAACTACATCTGTAATATTGCTGTATCAGAACTATGTAAGTAATACTGAGCAGGTTCAGAAGTCATTTTAGTTGTTGGTCATTTTTTACCTCATACTTTGTACCTCCTACTCATTCTGGAATAATACCAAGCAGGAGTGCACGGGTGAGTAGTGATACCCTCTTGTAGCTACAGAGCCTTCTGCAGAAGGTATCTCCAACGTTTTCCTTTGTTATTGTGGCAATTTTAGAGGAAGACATTTCATTGCCCTGGCACAATGGAATGCCCTATCTGCAGCTTGTAGTGACAGATTTGAGCTATAATCTCACATAAACTTAGAGGCAGTGTAAGTTTGCCTTTCCACTGACAGTGGCCTTCATTTTTCCTGCCTCTGTATCTTTCCATGCTTCTTCAGTCAGTACAAATATTTAAAGTTACTTTTATCCAGTCAGTCAATTTTAGTGGCAGTCAGTTCTTTTGAGTTCATTATCACAACCCAAAAACCTGAGCTAGCACAAGGGATGGGAAAGCTTAATAAGAAGCAATGTGATTGGGGCAAGACTTTGATAAGTCTTTATGTGGGGGGAGAATCATCTCATATTTATTTTGTAGTATGTTACGAATCCTTGGATGCTTACTTTATGCTCTGCATCACCAGAGGTACTATGTTGTAATTAAACTGCTTTGTTACAGTGACATTCTTGGAGAGTAATAAATAACTTTTATTTAAGTAAAGGTATTACTAAACTGGTGAAATACTTAACTATAGTTGTCCACTTCGTGTATATTGATATTTTTTAATGCTGATTGTCAGAAAAGTGCATACTGCATTACAAAGTGAAGATTGCTGAAGTGGGAAGGTTTTTGTATGTGGGAGTAGTTTGGTTTCTTGTTTTTGGTTGTTTGCTTTTGTTGGTTTTGTTTCTGAGAGGTTAGGATGGCAGACAGTTCAGGGTTTTGTTGTTTTTTTTTGTCTTCAGGAGGGGCATTATCTATACATTCATGCAATATGTAATACTATGAAGTACTCAAATTCTTGAGTCTTAGTATCTTTGTAAAGTGAAGACTTTTGTTTTTAAAAAAAAGCAAAGTGAGATGAGAAACTTATTTTAAGGTATCATAAATAATCATAAATTTATAATAAGCACATTTGTGTTGGTTATGTTCCCTAGCTGTTTTTCAATACTCTTTCTGGAACAGCAGTGTAAATTGCAACAGAGTATGACAAAGAACGTGGTGATAGGCAGGGTGGTAACTCTCCATAGCAGTCTGCACAGAACCAGTTTACGGATGTTGATGATCACCTTTCTTCTCAAGGTTTTCTAGCCCTCTTAAGAGCATCAAGAAATGGTGGCTCAAAAGGCAGCTGTCATTTCATAACCTTTCCAGCTGCCCTTTCCACTCAGATTTCCTCCCATCCCCCTTAAAAAAAAAAAGGAAAAAAGAGGGGATGAGGATTGCAAAAAAGAAGAGTATGAGGATTTGAAGTCTGTAGCATCTGAACTATCACATCATACAGTTTTCATAGCTCTCTGCCAATTTAAAATATACTTGTTTTTTCCTGCCTTGCCAGTAATTAGAGAAATGCAGCAGTACTTATGGCATCAAAAACTGTGGCTGGTAAAAGAAATTGCTATCATAATGCATCCTTAAGTTTAAAAGTAGAGGTATAACATGAACAAGGAAATGTCTGTATTTCAGGGTGTAATGGCTTTAACTACTCAAATGGCTAGTATTGGCCTTGACTGGCTGCTTTGGCTCCTTTTATTTTTAATATAAGTTGTTTAATAACAAGGTAAGCAGAAATATGAAACTCCTATAAAATGTCACCAAGTTTCTATTCACTTTGGATTGCAGGTTTTTCCTTTTTTCCTTACAGACAAAAAACAACCCCTTTCTATCCCTACCAGTATTACATTTAAAATTGTCATTTCCTTTTCTGCTTCCCTTGCAAAATTGCTTGCTTTGTGTTGTGCCCAGAGCATGGCTGTGCATGGCAAGAGATCTGATTAATTGAACAGAAACTTTGTTACTGGAAGAACAGATGTTGGTGTAGAAAGGTGATCAAAATATTACTTTCTTGATCCATAGTGCCTTTTTCTTGCTACTGTGACATCAGTAAAGCTTCTCTCAGGAAAAAGATTTGTGAGCAGTTTATGTTCTCTTAAAGAAGTCTCAGTCTTTAAGGCCCGGTGCAGTTGTGTTGGTGCTGTTTGGCTAAGCCTTGAAAGTTCCTGTAATCTGTGCCATCCTGTCTCATACAGTCCCATCTCATAGTTGTCCTTTCTCTGCAGTGCTCTATGCCCAGATCTCTGTGGCTGGGCTGCTCCAGCCTGGCGGACAGCATGCCCTCGCTGCGATGCCTCTATAACCCAGGGACTGGCGCACTCCCAGCTTTCCAGGTACTTTCTGTCTCTCCCCACTCCTTTTCTCTCCATGTGTGTACATGTGCATCTCCTTTACTTGCTTGCTTTACCTTCATTTATTCTGCTTCATACTGTATGCCTCTCCTGTGTCATTCAGATCTCTGTGTAGATTAAGGGCAGCTCGGTGCTGGGGCATTCCCATTACTTCAATATAACATAATTATTTCATCTAAATTGGTTTGATACCATAATCTTTTCAATTGGCTTTCAATTGTGTCAAAAATATACTGCTTAATTATATTTGGCAAACAGTATCCATCACACAGTATCTAATCTGGCTATTCATGCGATTATTTCCCTCCTATCTAAATTTTCTGTATGCCGCTTAAGGGGACTGAGGGGGTGGGTTCATTGTTGTAGAGATATTTGATACCAGCATTTGTTTACTTCAGGTTTATTGGCAGTGGACTGGCCATTTTGTCTACAGAAAATTATTGTACAAGTAAGCTATCAATCAAAATGATAAAGGAAACAGGATTATTTTTTTTCCTTAGGTCTCTGTTCTGTTCAGGCTTTTCTCTGTCATGAGACAGCTTTCTGCAAAACAGGTTTGTTCAGATGCTTTGGGTGACCAACGAATCTTATAAAATGCAGACACTCTCCTCTGAGTGGAGAGTGTATCAGCTTTTGGGTGAAGATCGAGAAACCCAGAGAAGGCCTTCAAAAAATCATTGCATGCTTTTTACAATGACATGTGGATGTAAACATCAGTGACTGGGCTGCAGAGATGTTATGTTCATGTTGGATACTCTGTCCCTGAGCTGATGTGTGAACTGCAGTGACCGAGGAACCATAGGACATATCTCTGTAGAGAGCATGTTTATTTGGTTTATGGTAGCATAAATGTTCACTTCAAGGTTTGTGCTACTGGATTTTGTTACTGCTGACCTAACCTGTTGCAGAGAGTTTTATTCACCAGCATCTTGCAAAACTGGACATAATTAATAAGCTAGAATGTTGCAAGTTCATTATCTGCTTCTAAAGGACAGTGTGCAAAGATTGTTTTCAATTTGACTTCTTGCTCCCGGGGCTAGGAGAGTACTGTGGAAAGAATCCCTTTAGTCTCAGGGGAGGTTTAAGTGTCTTGCATGATTTTGCTGCAGCTCTTTTTTTTTTTTTGCCCAGCAGTAGCACTGATGGACTCTGGAAGGTGTCCTGACAGGCGTCCTTTGCTGAAAAGCTTCTAGGGGAGCTTTCCATGGAGGAGGGAGAAGAGTTTTTATTAGACTAAGAGGACTCTGGAGACAACAGGCAGAGTTGAGACTCCTAATCCTGATTTGCATAATTTGACTGAATCAGATGGACCTTATTTTGGGGCTTTCTGCTGCTGAATAAATCTCAGATTTCTTTAAGATCAGGTTTTAGAGAACATTAGCAATATATGCAAAGCAATTTATAAACTCAAATTGGGACTTCTTTCTACTTGAATTATTTTTGATTACTCAGAATAAACATACATTAAAAAGGGAAAGGGAAATTAGTCTCTTTTAGCCCAAGATGTTCTTGCTAGTGATAGGAACAATAACTTTTCTGTTAATGCAGTGCATTGATATTTGGAGTCAAATGAGTCAGCTGAGTAACCTTTCACCAAGTACTGCCTTCTTGAGAGAGTAGTAGAACTTTGACACTTGCATTCCTACAGATACTTGAGAAATGTTTCTGTTTGTATTTAGTGACTGGGAATTGGGGAAGTCTGCCATGCTTGCCTTCAAAAATGGTATTCTGGTACTCTTCAACACTGACTGCTATGCTGAGGAACATGTTCAGTGCCAATTGAGAAACTGAATTGCAGGCAACAGCTTCTGCAGCAATGAGTCATCTGTATTTCAGTCCTTTTTTTTTTTTTTTTTTTTTCCCAGTGGGCTTTGATCCCCATTAACTTGCATGGTTTGAAGAAAACTCTCCTCAGTGAGGAATGGCTTCTGCATTTTCCAATGCAGAAGTCTACACAAGAGTGGTTTGGAGTCTGCTTGAAGCTGTCATGTTGCAATATTTTGTTGTTCTTTAATGCTTTTTTTGGGGGGGATAGAATCTTCAGGAAAACGTTGAATACATTCCTGTAGCCCAGCAAATTTTCTCATATTAAGTTATTTCTTTTTTTTTTCTGTAGTAAGCTTGAAGTAACTGGAGAAGCATATCAATGTTCTTTGCTTGTGGCAAAAGAGAAGATGCCATCTGGAAGGCTACTTAGTCACTGCTGAATTTGTCTAGTTATTTACATGCTTACCTTCAGCTGCTCAGATAGAAATAGGAAAGAGGCTCTTTTTGAATAGCTCAGTTAAAGCCCTGCTGACTCCTCATTGGAAACATTGGCACACAGTCGATCTAGAGATGATTCTGTTAATATGTCAGATAATATAATTTTTCTTCTTTGTGTGCTTTTTATTATTTCAGACACTTGTGTGAAAACAGGATCTTGTGGATCCTTAGTGCTGTTTGACAGTCCTCCCACGGTGGGAAAGGTTTTAACGCTAAGCCCATGAATGGGGAATAAGGAGCTAGAAACGGTTCTTTAGTGTCTTTTATCTCCAAGGGCTTTGCAACTGAGAGTCTATTGTGTAACTGTATTTCATAGAGATGATGGTGGAAGATGGTGACAAATTGGAACATGAACTCCTATAAACACTGTGGGAAGGGGTCAGAGAGGATAATTTAGCAAGAGAAAAAACCCAACCATTCCATTTTCAATGGAATTCCAATTCTTGGGTGCCAAATTTTTCTGTATGTCTGTGAAGCAACTGTAAACTAGGTTGCATGTAGATGCTCTTAATAATAAAAAGTAAATTTTCACAGAGTAATTTTTTTCCTAGAAATCTGTGCTTTGAAGTTTCCAAATGTGACAACAGGTGTCTGTTTTCATGACATTTTTCATTGGAAGACAGTTACTTTCCTTTTAAAGTACTTGCCATGCGTGTTCACAAGGCTCTGTTTATGTTGATTTTATTAGCTACAATTCTTTGAAAATTATGTTTTATGTTTACACCCATCAAGTATGCTAAGGAAATTATTGTATTAGTCCTTCCAGGTTTGTAGAAAACCATAATATTTCCTTGAATTTATTTCTGTAAGCTGTTATAGCAATGAAGATAAATAACCTTTGTCAAGACTTTTAATTTGCTCTTTATGTATCAGTGTAATCACAGGGAACAGTCCAGCTCTTAATTTTTACCTCATCGATACCCATCACTTTCAGCTCCAGTTTAGATTGTAAACTTTTGGGGACGAGAATCATGCTTTTTACCTCTTTGCCTAGAGCCTAGGCACCAGTGAAAAAGTGAAGAGTTGTCAGCTCTGTTTTGCTACATCTGAAACTCTGTTTTTCTAACAGGTTCTAGTTGTCAGAGGACTAACTTCTGTGATGGAGGTAGCAGCATCTTGATGAATGCAGAAGTCTCTATCTGGAATGCCAGAAATTCATGCTTTGCTTTAGCTGAAGTGAAGGTCTTGTTTGTAAAGAACTGCAGGTCAGGATTTGTCAGAGGAAGGGGAGTGGATAGTGGAGCATAGTCTGGCTGGAGGCCTGTGACTAGTGGAGTCCCCCAAGGGTCAGTGTTGGGTCCAATATTATTCAATATAGTCATCAATGACCTGGATGAGGGGATAGAGAGCACCCTCAGCAAGTTGCTGATGGCACCAAACTGGGAGGAGCGGCTGACACAGCAGCAGGCTGTGCTGCCATCCAGAGAGACCTGGACAGACTGGAGAGCTGGGTAGGGAGAAATTAGTATTTTTGTGTTTGGAAGGAGAATATTAAAGTGTGGTTGTTAAATTCTTAGAAGCAGTTGTCTCTCTAAATTTTCTTCAGCCTGTTCATGCATTTTTGCCTTAAATTGAATTTTTATCGCTGGGAAATACAGGGTAAATGTGAGTAGTAGGGCTTTTTTTTATGGTTATACAGGAGGTTAAAGCTGAAGTCTTTGGGTGAGCAAACTGTGCCTGCTCAGAGAAACATTTGTGAGAAATGCATTTGAAGGNTAATAAAAAGTAAATTTTCACAGAGTAATTTTTTTCCTAGAAATCTGTGCTTTGAAGTTTCCAAATGTGACAACAGGTGTCTGTTTTCATGACATTTTTCATTGGAAGACAGTTACTTTCCTTTTAAAGTACTTGCCATGCGTGTTCACAAGGCTCTGTTTATGTTGATTTTATTAGCTACAATTCTTTGAAAATTATGTTTTATGTTTACACCCATCAAGTATGCTAAGGAAATTATTGTATTAGTCCTTCCAGGTTTGTAGAAAACCATAATATTTCCTTGAATTTATTTCTGTAAGCTGTTATAGCAATGAAGATAAATAACCTTTGTCAAGACTTTTAATTTGCTCTTTATGTATCAGTGTAATCACAGGGAACAGTCCAGCTCTTAATTTTTACCTCATCGATACCCATCACTTTCAGCTCCAGTTTAGATTGTAAACTTTTGGGGACGAGAATCATGCTTTTTACCTCTTTGCCTAGAGCCTAGGCACCAGTGAAAAAGTGAAGAGTTGTCAGCTCTGTTTTGCTACATCTGAAACTCTGTTTTTCTAACAGGTTCTAGTTGTCAGAGGACTAACTTCTGTGATGGAGGTAGCAGCATCTTGATGAATGCAGAAGTCTCTATCTGGAATGCCAGAAATTCATGCTTTGCTTTAGCTGAAGTGAAGGTCTTGTTTGTAAAGAACTGCAGGTCAGGATTTGTCAGAGGAAGGGGAGTGGATAGTGGAGCATAGTCTGGCTGGAGGCCTGTGACTAGTGGAGTCCCCCAAGGGTCAGTGTTGGGTCCAATATTATTCAATATAGTCATCAATGACCTGGATGAGGGGATAGAGAGCACCCTCAGCAAGTTGCTGATGGCACCAAACTGGGAGGAGCGGCTGACACAGCAGCAGGCTGTGCTGCCATCCAGAGAGACCTGGACAGACTGGAGAGCTGGGTAGGGAGAAATTAGTATTTTTGTGTTTGGAAGGAGAATATTAAAGTGTGGTTGTTAAATTCTTAGAAGCAGTTGTCTCTCTAAATTTTCTTCAGCCTGTTCATGCATTTTTGCCTTAAATTGAATTTTTATCGCTGGGAAATACAGGGTAAATGTGAGTAGTAGGGCTTTTTTTTATGGTTATACAGGAGGTTAAAGCTGAAGTCTTTGGGTGAGCAAACTGTGCCTGCTCAGAGAAACATTTGTGAGAAATGCATTTGAAGGAAGTCTGTTGGCTTTGGAGCCCGTGTTTGCTGATGTGCGTAGTTCTGTCTCTAACTGGGAGAGAAATGGGGTGCCCGGTCACTGGACTCCATCAGTGTGGAGATGTGGCCACCCTCGACCAAGCCTGCTTTGTATTNTCCGGCGGCCGCATGAAATCTACCCGCGGGCTGTTTACTCTGTGCCTCTAAAACGGAATCATCATTTTGGTGACTAATAGCCAGAGCATGTGGCTCCAGAACCCCTGGGCTGGCGGCAGGCTCTCCCCTGGTTATGAGTGTAGTTAGGTGGCCCCCAACTGTTTACAAGACAGCAGAGGTGAGATCTTTGATTGACAAGTCAGAAATGCATTAGATCATTCCCTCTGCCAGTCTCTGGTTCATGCTGTTAAAAATGTCAGCCTCTCCAAGTTTGAATGGCAGCCCGAGGGCCTCAGAAGCTTTTTGTTTTCTGAGATGGAAACACAAATTGGATGTGTGCCTGAGCGCTTCATCCTGGGCTGTAATTTCATCTTTTAGCTAAGAACCACAAGGTACATGAGCAAAGCACCCTGTAAACAATAATACTGGGGAAAAAAATAAACAAGGTCGTGTTTCTGGTACGTTGATCCACTGGTGTCCTGACCTCTATCACGTTGAACATCTCCACTCTGATTGCTGTTCCCTTTGGCATTACAATGAGAGGAAAGAGACTTGACACAGGAGGCAAAGATTTAAAGTTGCAGTATTGTTGCACATTCCTTGTATTGGCTATGAAATATTGAACTGCCATGATGTGACACCTGGTTTTTTAAACAAAGTTTCTTGTTGGAGTTGTTCAGCAGCAGTTTCTCCTGTTTCTCCTCATTTTACCGCCTGGCAGCAGCGATTATAAAGGCATGAGATGGGATATGAGAAGGAGCAGAACTGAAGCCAAATTACTTGATAATTTTTGCACTTGACTCCAGCCCCCATCTGTGATTCAGACCTTTGGGAGTTTCACTGTGGAAGGACCAAGAGGGTTATCCTAACTGGAGATTAATTTTTATTATTTTTTTAAATGAAGTAAATGCCCAGTGACTACAGAACAGCCTTATTGAACATATTTAGGGTTTATCCCCCTTTAAATCTAGTGTCCTTGTCTGGCTGGTGACATAGCCTTTGCTGTTACTTGTGTTGCTTAGAAGCCCACCAAACTCTTGAGAGCCCCCAGGTTGTGCTGCAAGGTCTCAGCTCTTGGGTAATAGGAACAACAAGAGACTTCTTTTTCAGGTGGCAAATTAGTCCTCCACTGGATCAGTGGAGACGGCTTGGGGTTTTTTTTATAGTACATTACAATTTAATAATTAGGAAATTATGTTTATTCTGCACCTGCATTGATTGCCAAAAGTTGCACAAGCTTTTTATTAGTTCTTCAGTCTGAGTATTACGAAGTGTGACAGTATCTGTCACTGAGAAATACCACCCTTGTATGCCCAGCATGATGATTAATTTAAGCTGCATTGTAGCTGGAAGGCCTCCCCTCTTTCAGCCTCTGCATTTAATGGTCTCGTAACTATGTAATGCACCCTTGTTGATAAGGAGAGGGCAAGATCTTTAGCACAGTGGCATTAGTTTGGCTGATTAGTTAGAAAAAAAAAGAAACAAAACTCATCTGGGTTTTATCCCCCAGCTTGTTGGAAGTCAGAAAGGTGTGTAGAGCAGTGGTGACGAGTGGAAGGCAGACAGGTATTTTTAAAGCTAGCTCCACTTCCTCAGGACTGCGAACATCTGCTTGGAGGTATTGTGGAGCTGCACAATGCACTAATTGAATTACTCTTTTCTGGAGTTGCAGACTGCGCTAATTGAATTAGAATCGGGCTTTGCGTGTGCGCTCACACCGCGCATGTCTCGAGGAGGGGGATGCGGGGGGGCCGGCCGTGCCGCGGGCTGGGCTGGGCCGAGCCGAGCGGGGCTGTGCAGGACTGGGCTGTGGTGGGCTGTGCTGCGCTCTCACGGCCCCGGCTGGTACTGCAGGGCCGGGGGGGCCGCTCCGAGCCGGCCCCGCGTGCCCGCGGCCTGTCGGGATCGGACCAGAGCCGCTACCGCACGTTATTCTGTGTGTCATTGTTTTTCCAAATAACATTTTGGAGACTTTCCTGTCTTCTCCCGGTGGCTAATCTTAATTTTGCTTGCTTTAGCTGTAGAAGGCAGTCACTGAGTGTACGCCACTGCAGTCCCCTCACAGCAGTGACAAGTGTCCCTTAGCGCTAGAAATCCCGGGGCTTGCTTGGAGCATTGAATTTGGTGGCTCCGTGGGCAAGTGCTTCAGAGGGAGCCAGCTGCACAAGATGAAGTTCACTTATTTCTGCAGAACCGGCAAAGAGCTAATACTGCATTTAAGTAATAATTTTAATTTAAAAACATATTAATTAAAAATTTTAAATATTAAATGTTACCTCAAATTTAGATAAGTCTTTGGGTACTTTAACATTGGCTTAAAGGTCAGATGTGAGAGTCAGAATTCAACCACTCTTGGGAAATATATTTCAGAGACAGTTCTGAATAACTTTAAAGGCACACATGTATAGGGAGAGCCAAGTGAAAAAATTCTTCTTTGAAATCAGGCTTTTATGTGACCACATGCAAATTTCAGGGGAACAAACCCAAGCACTCAGTAAAAATACACTTCCTAATCTTAAAATTAATACCTTGAAGAAATATGTTGCTACACTGTGTCGAGTGGGTTTCTTTTTATTTCTTCTGCTTTGTGTTAGCTACTACTTACATGGTGTATAAAGACAGTCAGATATTCTCTGCCCTGTATTCTTTCTTCTGTAGGCAACCAGATGACTCAATTTTCCATAAAATTTCAGCTAATTCCACTCAGCTTTCTTTATGTTTGGTAGATCATTCTCGTAAACCATATCAGAGATAAGATGGTATTTATTTTGCTTCAATAGTTGTTCCTTAGATTTTGTTTCTTTTCAAATAGATGAANCTTAGAAGCCCACCAAACTCTTGAGAGCCCCCAGGTTGTGCTGCAAGGTCTCAGCTCTTGGGTAATAGGAACAACAAGAGACTTCTTTTTCAGGTGGCAAATTAGTCCTCCACTGGATCAGTGGAGACGGCTTGGGGTTTTTTTTATAGTACATTACAATTTAATAATTAGGAAATTATGTTTATTCTGCACCTGCATTGATTGCCAAAAGTTGCACAAGCTTTTTATTAGTTCTTCAGTCTGAGTATTACGAAGTGTGACAGTATCTGTCACTGAGAAATACCACCCTTGTATGCCCAGCATGATGATTAATTTAAGCTGCATTGTAGCTGGAAGGCCTCCCCTCTTTCAGCCTCTGCATTTAATGGTCTCGTAACTATGTAATGCACCCTTGTTGATAAGGAGAGGGCAAGATCTTTAGCACAGTGGCATTAGTTTGGCTGATTAGTTAGAAAAAAAAAGAAACAAAACTCATCTGGGTTTTATCCCCCAGCTTGTTGGAAGTCAGAAAGGTGTGTAGAGCAGTGGTGACGAGTGGAAGGCAGACAGGTATTTTTAAAGCTAGCTCCACTTCCTCAGGACTGCGAACATCTGCTTGGAGGTATTGTGGAGCTGCACAATGCACTAATTGAATTACTCTTTTCTGGAGTTGCAGACTGCGCTAATTGAATTAGAATCGGGCTTTGCGTGTGCGCTCACACCGCGCATGTCTCGAGGAGGGGGATGCGGGGGGGCCGGCCGTGCCGCGGGCTGGGCTGGGCCGAGCCGAGCGGGGCTGTGCAGGACTGGGCTGTGGTGGGCTGTGCTGCGCTCTCACGGCCCCGGCTGGTACTGCAGGGCCGGGGGGGCCGCTCCGAGCCGGCCCCGCGTGCCCGCGGCCTGTCGGGATCGGACCAGAGCCGCTACCGCACGTTATTCTGTGTGTCATTGTTTTTCCAAATAACATTTTGGAGACTTTCCTGTCTTCTCCCGGTGGCTAATCTTAATTTTGCTTGCTTTAGCTGTAGAAGGCAGTCACTGAGTGTACGCCACTGCAGTCCCCTCACAGCAGTGACAAGTGTCCCTTAGCGCTAGAAATCCCGGGGCTTGCTTGGAGCATTGAATTTGGTGGCTCCGTGGGCAAGTGCTTCAGAGGGAGCCAGCTGCACAAGATGAAGTTCACTTATTTCTGCAGAACCGGCAAAGAGCTAATACTGCATTTAAGTAATAATTTTAATTTAAAAACATATTAATTAAAAATTTTAAATATTAAATGTTACCTCAAATTTAGATAAGTCTTTGGGTACTTTAACATTGGCTTAAAGGTCAGATGTGAGAGTCAGAATTCAACCACTCTTGGGAAATATATTTCAGAGACAGTTCTGAATAACTTTAAAGGCACACATGTATAGGGAGAGCCAAGTGAAAAAATTCTTCTTTGAAATCAGGCTTTTATGTGACCACATGCAAATTTCAGGGGAACAAACCCAAGCACTCAGTAAAAATACACTTCCTAATCTTAAAATTAATACCTTGAAGAAATATGTTGCTACACTGTGTCGAGTGGGTTTCTTTTTATTTCTTCTGCTTTGTGTTAGCTACTACTTACATGGTGTATAAAGACAGTCAGATATTCTCTGCCCTGTATTCTTTCTTCTGTAGGCAACCAGATGACTCAATTTTCCATAAAATTTCAGCTAATTCCACTCAGCTTTCTTTATGTTTGGTAGATCATTCTCGTAAACCATATCAGAGATAAGATGGTATTTATTTTGCTTCAATAGTTGTTCCTTAGATTTTGTTTCTTTTCAAATAGATGAAAATCATTTACTAGAATGCTTTGTAACCTAAGTAAAATTAAACTGTGCTTGTCAAAATACATAAACACTTCTCTATGATGTGCATGATTCTTTTTTATTATGTTTGTATACTTGCCCTGTGTCTGGTGATGTTAAACAGGGCTTCTAATTACCATTGAGAATTAGCAAAGTGCTGCTATACACAGAACTTGGGAATTTTCAGTTTCAGTGAAATTTGTTTAACAACCTGCTGCCCCATAAAATGGAAAGATTAAAAAAAAACCCCCAAAATGTAGGAAATAGTTTTTCCTCTTTGGAGAAGAATTCCCCCCCAAAATCCGTTAAATTGGTTTTGATTTTATTTACATTTGTAGCTGTTTCTTTTTAGCATTTATGTATACACATACACACATTAATGTATGAAAAAATAAAGTTGTCAGCTTTTTTGACTGTCTTTCCAAATAGGTAGGTAAAATGCTTCGAAGTAGCTATTTCTAATGAAATATCCAAGTAACTCATTGGTTGTGGCCAAATTTTTATTTGGGGTTCATATTTACTACTTAAATGCTCACCAATAGGATTTGGTACCATTATGGAATTTTCTAAATGGTGTCTGTAAGATCAACCATCCGTCTTTTGCCTGTGTTCTACAATAACTCTTTTGATTTATTCTCACAAAATTCAACCATATATCCAACAAACAAAGGAAGCAACTCTTCATTTAGACAATAAAGCTGCATACGTTTTTACTCTTTCAGGAATATACCTTGCTCTTCTGTTGCAGCTTCAGAGTAATAAACTGTGCAGCAATCCTTTGATGTAGGTAATAACATATGACCTTGCAACAGAGTACGTTCCCTTGTTGAAAAGAAGACAACACACATTGATGTTTTGGCTTGTTCATTTTAAAAATAAATATTTTTAAAATGGAGTGTAGCCTAAGACACCTGCACGCAGTGCCTTCTTTTGGCAGAAATTAGAAGTGGAGATGGCCATGTTGGGGGGATTAGGGTTGTCACCTTTAAAATAACATGGGAGTGAATTTGGTGCTGCCTTAAGCTGCAAGTGGGAAAGAATTCATTCCATCCAGTGTATAAAGTGCTTTTAAAAACAATCTATTTCTAGAACCTAAATTGTCCTGGGACCAGCTCTTGATATAAAAATTCATAGAAACCTGTTTTTCCGAGTGTGGTAACTTCTTGCCATAGCGCTGTAGTGTTAGAATTCACATTGGCCAGGTTGTTCTGTAAATTAAACAGTGACAGCTTCCCTCAGGGGAACAGCCAATGTATTTATGATGATGTGCTGATTACACAAAATACACTGCAAGCAGAAAACAGCTGCAGAGAACAAACCTCTTAAAAGAATACAATTACAAATAGCACCCTCAGTATTTCTAGTGGTGAGAGTAAAATACAGCATGCTAATGCAGGCTTTCAGTTTGCTTCCACAGAAGAAAAGAGCTCTACGAAGAAGAGGCTGAAGTATGGTTGGATGCACACGTAGTGCCAATATAGAGTGGCATATAATCCCTTTCTGAAGGTGAAGGGCAAGAACATACCTCAGGCCAGCTCTTTAGCTGTCTTTTTCTTAAAATTTCGGTAGCTGCAACTCCAGCAGCAGTGACCAGTGGGGCACTGGGGCTCTCTGTCTTGTCAGCATTTTGACCACTGTGGTTCATACCCTCTGTTCATGTTAAAAATGGAGATGTTATGAGATGACTAATAAATAGTTTTTGCTACCAGTCTGACCACTATGAAACAGATTGTAGGAGATGTTATGGAGAAAGAAGAGCCCTAGTTTAGAACCAGTCTTTTTTTTCTGCTGCTAATTGTTCGTTTTGAAAGAACTTGTAGAAATAAATTTCCATTGTTGTTGTAGGCTGCAGCATTTAATTTTTAAAAGGTAAGGTCTTGTAACAGCCCAGTTCAGGATATGAAAATAAAACTCGAAACAAAATGTTACTGGGAAGATAGTGGAGGTGAGACTGTGCTCACAGGTTTGGGAGACAGAACAGACCTTGGAAAGTTCTTTGAAACTTTCTTCACCTGGAAACAAAACTGGAGTAGCTGGAATTGCTTTGTGTACTGTGGCTGTACATGAGACAGAAATCGCAGTAAGGACTGTTGTGGTGGGATTTTGTGTGAGGGCTTTTGAAAATCGGTAGAGTGTGGCAGTGGCAGCTCCCACAGCTGCTAATGGGGACCCCCAAAAAAATCTCTGAAACTTAGCACAATCATGTTATGTCTGATATGAGCTGTCACACATTAAGAGTTAAAATACAACATTTTACTATGTCATGTATGTATGTGGGAGAGTTCAAGTACTGAGAATGCCCTTTCCATCTACTTCTTCTGAGTCATTCGTAGGCAAGTATCATGGCTTCTAAGAGTTTGGGTTTTCTTGCATTTGGTGTCTTTGTTATGTTCCAAGACCAGTATCAATAAAACATGTTTCAAATACAGAGCAAGAAATCATCTGCTTAAAACGAAGAAATGTTGCCCTTCCAACATATAGATTTGATTTTAAAGCAGATGAAGGAACAACATTGGCAATCTAATTTGGAAAGACTTTAATACACTTACTTAAAAGAAGAATCAGGCTTTCCATCTATGAATTGCTGGCATGTACTAATAGACTGTTATTCATCTGTCTGTATTTTCTTTAAATGGTTTTTGAGCCTCCCTGTGTTGTCCTGCTCTGCTGACATGTATCCCATGTGGCAAGAGGGAGTTTTGTATAATCACCCAGCTTTAATCAATAGAATAATTGATAAACCAGATAAGATTTAAACTGATTACCTCCCCGAGTAGAACTCCCTGAGGGCCTTGGACTCTCTTAATTTTGACATGTATGTTGTGTACCCCATGGATGAAGTGCAGTTTGAATTATCTGTTTTTATTTGCTTAATGATGGGGAGGGTGTTAAAGTCAAATGTTTAATTAACCCAGCAATGGGCTGCGCTGTCACTTACACACACATCCAGCTGATTGAGATATCTCACCGAGAATACTGAATAGGAATGATAATGTGGCACTGAGACGGAAGATTGCTTTTTCAATCCATTTGCTGGGTCACTGCTTTGAATGTCTTATTGGATGAAAGGCATTCAGCCTGGAAAAAAAAATTCAGCATTTAAGTACATTTTGTTTTCCTGGCCCCTCTCCACCAAGAAGTTAACTAAAACAGATATGTTGTAGGTTTAATAAGCCATTCATGTTGTAGCAAAAAAAGCTGTGAATAGCAGATCTCAATAGGCAGTGATCTAGAGCTGTATAATTTCCTATAGGAACTGTTCGCTAGCCTCAAGGTATCTGAAGGCAAGATACTATATTTACCTTTATATTTACTACTTCTGTTGCTTGACTATCCACCCTATTTTGTTAGTCTCCATAGCAGGGGCAGCTCTTTTTCCCTACCCCACAGAGTGAGATTTGCAGTAACATTTTGTAACTCCTTGAGCTTGTTCAAGAAAGATGGCATTTTGGAGTTGGATTTTTAAAATTTTTTTTTTTTTTTTTTTTTTTTTTTTTTTTTAACAAAAACCACATTGTAGCCCTTTAAATTAAATTTTTACGGGGGG